>CM071866.1:44476135-44513352 GCA_036759665.1 Gynandropsis gynandra
CGTATCAATTTCAGCAAACTGGATAAAAATTCCATCAAAACCGAGAAAAAATCGGGTCAATTTCAACAAAAGCGAGTCGATTTCAACAAAATTGGGTCAAAATCGGATCAATTTCAACAAACCGGATAAAAATTCCATCAAAATCGGGAAAAAATCGGGTCAATTTCAACAAAACCGAGTCGATTTCAACAAAATCGGGTCAAAACCGGATCAATTTCAGCAAACCGGATAAAAATTCCATCAAAATCGGGAAAAAACCGGGTCAATTTCAACAAAACCGGGTCAAAACCGGATTAATTTCAGCAAACCGGATAAAAATTCCAGCAAAACCGGGAGAAACCGGGTCAATTTCATCAAAACCGGACAATTTCAACAAAACCGGGTCAAAATTCAGTAAACCGGGTCAAAATTATAATAAATTGGGTTGGGTCAAAATTCAGTAAACCGGTCAAAATTATATTAAACCGGACTGGGTAAATAATTGGGTAAACCGGATTTAATTTAATTTTAATTTTGGTCGGGTCGGGTCAAAATTGGGTATGAAATCGAGTCAAAATTGATGGATTTTTAGGGTTTGGGTCAAAATTCTGGATATTTACTAGAATTTTAAACAGCGTGGGGGAATAGACTTAATTAAAAAATTTGAGGGGAGAATAAGATTAGGGGTGATAGATGAGGGGGAAATAGAATGAGTGTCATACATGAGGGGGAATAAGCAAAGTACGCAAAGTTTGGGTGGAAATAGGAGTTCTACCCTATCCTTTTATGTATTACCTTTGAATGAAATGTTAAATTCTTTACACAATTCAAATCGTTATAATTATCACAAAACAAGACAATGTCTTGTTTATAACCCAACTTCTCCATTAATATTTACAATCAAATTATATATTTACTGATTTGGGTAACCACAACATACTTAGATGTCATCGTGACCAAAACTGTAATTTTAAAACCCAATTCACGCAATAATCAACACAATTAGAATTATATGCCGTTTCCATTAAAAAAAAAGCAAAACGAACGGAAGACCGTTGATGCATTTAGAATCTGGTTGACTTTTCAGGTGTACCAAAGACACGCAAACAGAGAATCCGAAATTCCACCACACTTTTTTTTCTCTTTCGATTGGAGATCAGTTATCAAAAGCCCTAAATTTTGAATTAGGTCATTTATTTGATTTGTTACGATTTGATTTTGAACGATGGGGAGAGGCAAATTCAAGGGAAAACCCACCGGGAAACGCCACTTCTCTCATCCAGATGATTTGCGTGAGATTTGTTCTTTAAACCCGTTAAACATCATAGTGGAGTTTAGGGTTTATTGTTTGTCTGTATTGTAGATTTCTTAGAATTAGATCTCTGTTGTGTATGAATTTCATCTGAAATATATGATTTTTCCTGGTTTTCTGGGTTTTGGGGAGATTTCAAAGTCCACTTAGTTCCAGTTTGAAATTTGATTATGATATCAAATTATGAAATTTGAGTTTCATATCATCTTTACCGTTTGTGTAGCTGTATTGATGGATTGAGTAGATGAACTCAAATCTGTTCTTCTAGTCTTTGTTCTTTAATCTTCATTACTTTTTTACTTCCCAAGCGTTTTGATGATTCTAGGGTTCATGATTTGATCATGTTTTGATCTGTGTGATATCAATTTGCAGGTGCTGGTACATCTTCAGCACGTCCCCGATCATTCAAAAGGGTGCTCTCTTTGTTCTTGTACTGCAATTTATGTGTGATATTCTTCGATTCGTATGGTTGATTACTGACGGGTCAATGGCATTTGACGGCATTATCAGGAAGAAGCTGAGTATGAACGCGAACAAGAAGAAGAAGACGAAGAAGTGGAGGAAGAATCTGAGGAAGAATCTGATAGCGAAGTCAGTTAAATCGTCGTTTCATTTATTTATCGTAAATTTCAAATTTTTTCGGCTTTGAGGCAAAGAATCCGAATAGTAGAAATATACATCTTACCTTGATTTAATGATAGGTAAAGAAGAAAGGACACGAGAGTCTAATCGAAGTTGAAAACCCGAATAGAGTAAAACCAAAGACCTTGAAAGCTAGAGACATAGACGTAAGTTTTAATATCGTCGATTTCTTTTTAATCTGAATGTACTTGTGTATCGATTTAGCTTTTTCCTTCCCGTTTTCAGGTCGATAAAACTACTGAACTATCAAGGTGGGAAAGGTTTGTTGTTACGATTGGATTCTACTATATGTCGCTTTACTTGATATACAACGAAAGAAAGTCTTGTAAGGCATCGTGCTCACATTTGTGTTCATTTCGATCTTGCTTTGTTGATAGAGAAGAATTGGAGAAACAACGTGCGCATGAACGATACATGAGGTTGCAAGAGCAAGGCAAAACTGAACAAGCTAGAAAAGATTTGGGTAAAATCTTTTCATCCTTATCTCTTTCTAGGATGTAAAAGGAGTTGGCTCGGTTCAGTTCGCCAAAAAATGAGTTGGTTAAACTCGGCTCGTTTTTCTAAATGAGCTGGACTTTTCTAAACGATCTTGAAAGTCCTGATTCAGCTCAGCTCGCCAAAAAATGAGTTGGTTAAGCTCGGCTCGTTTTTCTAAATGAGCTGGACTTTTCTAAACGATCTTGAAAGTCCTGATTCAGCTCAGCTCGCCAAAAATGAGTTGGTTAAGTCCGACTCCTTTTCTAAATGAGCTGGACTTTTCTAAGCGATTTGGAAACTCATGATTCAGCTCAGCTCGCCTTTAGCTCGTTAAAAAATGCGTTGGTTAAGCTTAGGTCCTTTTCTAAATGAGCTGAACTTGTCTATACGATTTGGAAAAATCCTGATTCAGCTCAGCTCGCCTTTAGCTCGCCAAAAATGAGTTGGTTAAGCTTAGCTCATTTTCTAAATGAGCTCGACTTTTCTAAACGATTTGGAGAATTCCTGATTCAGTTCAGTTCGCCTTTAGCTCGCCAAAAAATGAGCCGACTTGCGATCTAGGCCAGACCATTTAATTGATGAGAGTTGTAACATCACATATATTAATCATCAAATTAAATAAAATACAAAAAATATTAATTCGAATGCAAAATTATTGAATATGAGAATACTAAATGGAAAACAAATTTATCGAATATCAAATAAAATATGGAATACATAAAATTTTAATTCGACACCCCACAAAATACTAAATAAAATATTATTTTACCTTATTTTGTAATAAAAATATAATATTTTTGTAGAAATAAGAAAACAATAGTAATGTAATATGTAAATCTATTATTTTTTTTGAAATACAAATAATATGTAAAAATAGAATAAACGTGATTTGCATGAGATTTTGCTGTCGGCCCACGAGCCAGCTCGCGAGCTAGTTCTAATTTGTTTTTTGGCTCAGTTCATCAACTCGTATTTTAAATGAGTCGATAAATATCCAGTTCAGCTCGCTCAAATACGATCTGAGTTAGAGCTCGAGCCGATAACTCATTTTTACATCCTTATCTCTTTACGGGTTTTTCATTCAGGTATTAATTATTTTCTCGTGTGTGCAGAACGTTTGGCGTTAATACGTCAACAAAGAGCAGAAGCTGCCAAGAAGCGAGAAGAGGAGAAAACCGGTACAATATCTCAAACACCGTTGAATTTATTTTTTAATTGTCTTCTTTTAGGTTTAATTACTCAAGTCTCTGCAATTTTTAATGAATTCGATTTCTCCCAGCTAGAGATGCTAAGAAGGTCGATGCTCGGAAATGAAGTTTCTTCGAAAATATATGCTCGTTCTTATTTACTTAATGTCCATTGATAAAAGAAAGTACATTTGATTCTGATCTTAAGTTCTTCAATATATTCACTTGATAAATCTCTGTTCTATTAATGTTTGTTTCGTTTTTTCTCGGATAACTTAACTCGTGTTCTGTTTTATGATCTCGTCTTTATCTTTGGTACCTGTCGGATTCAGATTTTACGAGTCTTGTTCGTTCATCTGCATTCATTTACAGATGAACGATATTCAATTTGTTCGTTTACTATTCGGTTTGTAATGTAAGCCAAACCGGAAAGATTGTTTGATTGTTGTTTCCATGGCCATACAAAAAAAAACCCGAAATCCAAATCAAAAGAAAAAGCTTCAAGTTCAACCCGAGCAGCAGCCGGAAGATTTGACAGCAGTGACATCATCTTTGATCCCAATATCGATCGTCTGTCCCTTGGGGAGAGTCGTGGAATCTCCACTTGACCCGAGGGTCTTACGGTTCATGACGTGGTAGATCTGAGTCAAGACGTGAGTGAAAGCCGGTTCGACATTGGTTGAATCAAGAGCAGAGGTTTCCATGAAGAACATATTTTCCTTTTCCGAGAATGCCCTTGCCTCTTCCGTTGGGATGGCACGAAGGTGACGAAGGTCAGCTTTGTTACCTACAAGCATTATAACGACGTTGGCGTCGGTGTGATCTCTTAGCTCCTTAAGCCATCGTTCAACGTTTTCGAATGTTATGTGTCGCGTTATGTCGTACACCAATAGTGCTCCCACGGCTCCTCTGTAGTACGCGCTTGTGATTGCTCGGTATCTAAAGAAAGAGCGAGAGATGAATCAATTGTTATATCGGATTATTCTATATCGGTTAAGTTATGAATTATACATTCACATATACGATTTTGAATGATTTATGAAAATGTTATGATTCGTTTATATTTAAATTTAAGATATTATAAGAGTGATTATAGAATTGTGTATAATTTTATCTTATATAATAATAATTTCATTTAATCTCATTTGATATCTAATATAAGGATGTTGGATTGTATTATATTGATTAAAATTATTGTTATAAAATTCGTTTGGAGTTAATCCGGTTAACGTTTAAGTGGATTAGTCGGTTATTAGTTGGCGTCTATACGTTTTTTGTATTTTTTCCTTTTCTACAATTTTTTTTTAAGATCTGGAATACGAAAATCAGAAATATAGTTGTTTATTCGGAATATGAAAATAAAAATTATAGTTGTTTTAAATTTATCTTAGTTTTATATTTTCTGATAAATTGTTTTGGACAAAAAAATTAAAAACTTCACCAACCATTGAACGTTTAGACGAAAATTAGATTGAACTAGAAGAAAATTTTTAGAAAATTGTTTAAAACAGAAAATATATTTATATGTATATATATATATAATTTTGGACAAACTTGAAATCCATTTAATATCAATATATATTAAAATGTTTATTTATTTTGTAATAATAATAAAAGAACTGACCTCTCCTGTCCGGCGGTGTCCCAAAGCTGGGCCTTGACGATCTTATCATCGACATGAACACTTCTTGTGGCAAACTCAACGCCAATGGTAGATTTAGACTCAATACTGAATTCATTCCTCGTGAATCTCGACAACAGATTTGATTTTCCGACACCTGAATCTCCTATCAGAACTACTTTGAACAGATAATCATAATCATCATCTGTTCTATACCCTCCCATGGTTGAGGAACAAGACAAGGGGATGATGATGTTGTTCTTGATCTGTGTTTTGTAATGCAACAAACAAAAGTAGTGGGTGGCAACGAAAACCCTAATATATATAACAAAATACATGATTCATCAATATATATATATATATATATGTCTATTTTATATTATTTATATTACAATGAATTTATATATTATTTTATAATTATAGAAATTTATTTCTTTTTATTATACATATATATAATGGGTCGTCCGAAATTCAAGCCATTGGATTTATCACCATTACTTGTGAATGATCATGCTAATCTTGATACGTGATTCATCAATATATATATATAGTTTTGTAATGCAACAAACAGAGTAGTGGGTGGCTACGAAACCCTAATATATATAACAAAATATGATTCCTCTCAATATATTTTTTTCTTTAACCCTAATAATAATTATATATATATATATAAAGTGTATAAGGGAGTCGGTGAAACCGACTTCCCTTATCATTCGGGCATCACATCGTGTGTAAAAGATCGGCGGCCATGACTTGGTAAAACATAGAGGCAACCCTCATGTACATATTTGAAAATTGTTGACTTTCTTCTAAGCTTTAGAATGAATAGTTTCTTTATTTTGCATATTTTTCTATTTATTTTCCAATATAATTTTTTTCAAAAATTAATTATGCAACTCATGGTAAGATAATTAAACATTAGGAACAATATATTGACAAGTGATGTACTAGAATATTAGGAAATATATAAATTTTATATAATAACTATTTAATAATACATCTCACCACCATATATATCAAAATAAAGACCGACTACATCTCACACTTTTCCTTTAAATAACGGAATATTTAATATATATATATATATATATATATAGAAGTCTTATTTCAATATTTAGTTCATGTGCCGTCGAGATCTTCTATATCTGCAAATAAAAAAACAAAAAAAAAAGATTAGATTACTTTAACCAAATCATTAATCTTAATTATAATGTATAATGTATGTAAGACTAACCAGATAGTAAACGGCACCGTTTTGGAGTGGGTGGAGAGTTACGCCCCAAGGATCGGTGAGAATAGGTTGTCCTGATGAGTTAATCAAAACGGCATCGTTTCCAAATGTCTCTCTCACGTTGAATAACCCAACAGCTACTTCGAAGGGCATGTCGTTTATAAACACCGTTGACTTCGCCGAAATATCATCAATTTGTCCAAATATGTCATTTTCTATTTAAATTACACAACAATTTCGATTTATTAAAAAATCAATAATTTCGATATGATATAAAGGATAATAACCGTTATAAATGTCATTTCTATATATCACTATTCACAATATATATAGATGAATCCAAAGCAGTAGTCAATTTAAAGATTAATACGTCTTCCATAAAACATGTGTACGTACGTACGTTACCCGCAAATCAAGTCTTAGTCTGTTAATCACTTGCCATAAATACAACATGTAATGAATATGTATACAGTATATACATACATGTATGTATATCTACATATAATGACTTTCATTAGGTACATATATATACATATCATACGTATACGGGAGTGTATCTAATAATTATATGTACCGAATCTACATGTACGTCTACAAATAATGGCTTTTCATTTGGTACATATATATATATATCATACGTATACGGGAGTGTATATGTACCGAATCTACATGTACGTCTACATATAATGGCTTTCATTAGGCACATATATATACATATATATATACAACATACGTATATACGGGAGTGTATCTAATAACTATATGTACCGAATCTACATTTTTCTTGAAAAATAAAAGATTAAAGCAAATTACGTTGTCTATGTTTACTTACCTTGAATTTGGTTGATGATTAATGGAACATTACGAGGAGATGACATCACGCCGGAGAAGGGAATCTCCGGAACGTGTTCTTCGATCTTCGAGTTGACGCCGTTATTAACGTCGGAGAAAGCGACTTCAGTGTCAAGGGTATTGTCCACAAACCGATGCAACTCCTCCGTTAACGCCGGCACAATAACATCGCCGGTCAGTTGAAGATCACTATAATCAAACCCTACTTGTGTTGCAATGGAATCATCATGAACCGGAAGGAGAAAACCATCCGGTTTAGTCTTACTCTGAGTGGGAAACAAACCGGACTTTTGGTTAACCGGATCAACACAAGGATTCGGCCGGTTAATACTATGGTTATTGTGGTCGGAACAGGAAGCTTGGAGAAGACGAAGCTTATGTTTGGTTCGAGATTTACGGTTTTGGAACCAATAAAAGACATTGGCATCTCCGACTTGTCCGTACGCTTGAAGTCGGATTCTGATATTCTTAATTTCATCTCTTGGAGGATTAATCATACCGGAGTTGAAGATCGATTCCAGTATCTGAATTTGCTCTGGCTTTGGGTTCCATCTAGGTTTTTGATGCGGTACACGCTCTGATTCATACATATATATATATATATATATATATATATATTCGTTAATTATCAGTGTAAACTTTTATATGGTAGAAAAAATATTATTCGATTTTCTAGTTCTACATGCATGGACTAATATATATATATATATACATGCATATATATGTACATCACCTCACGATTTTCGTTGATATACATCTATAGAGATACGTATATATATATATATGTACATCACCTCACGATTTTCGTTGATATACTTGTATATAAATACGTATATATATACATCACCTCACGATTTTCGTTGATATACATGTATAGAGACACGTATATATATATATATATGTACATCACCTCACGATTTTCGTTGATATACATGTATAGAGACACGTATATATATATATATATATGTACATCACCTCACGATTTTCGTTGATATACTTGTATATAAATACGTATATATATACATCACCTCACGATTTTCGTTGATATACATGTATAGAAGATCGGAAATATATATATATATATGTACATCACCTCACGATTTTCGTTGATATACATGTATAGAGACACGTATATATATATATATATATGTACATCACCTCACGATTTTCGTTGATATACATGTATAGAGACACGTATATATATATATATATATGTACATCACCTCACGATTTTCGTTGATATACATGTATAGAGACACGTATATATATATATATATGTACATCACCTCACGATTTTCGTTGATATACATGTATAGAGACACGTATATATATATATATATGTACATCACCTCACGATTTTCGTTGATATACATGTATAGAGATACGTATCAGTTATTTAGCTCAATCTGTAGAGATACTAAAAACGATCTTCTCCAGTTCTTTTAAACTATGCATACATATACAAAATGCAGACAATCATGAGTATATTTTTCACACACACATATATATAGATGTATTTCATGAACTAAAGTCTATATATATATATATATGTATATATGTATATATCTACCTGAGGTGAATAGAGGAGATGAGTGACAAATAGAATAATGCATGGTATCAATATCATCATGCTGCCATTGATGGTTCTGGTGGTGAGAGTGATGATGATGATTGTGGCAGGGGTTGGATCTGAACATGCTTGGCCAGTTCTTGTTTGAGGATGCCATTATGATGATGATGATATGATGATGATGAAAACACCTTTTTTTATGTTTTTTCCGGAGGTAGCTAGGGCAAGAAGTTCACATTATATATAAGCCTCTTCACCTACCCTTTTGTGTTAATATCTCTACAATTATTACAAATAAACACATACATACATACATTTATACATGTATATTTTTGTTATTTTAGTACATACAAATAAAAAAGTACTTTAATATTTCATTTTATTTTCTTTCATTTCATTTGGTATTTATTAGACAAATTAATTAAGTATGGCGGACTTTTGGATTGACTCGAGAGATATTTATTCATTCTACTCACTAAATATCCAAAATATGTTGGTTTCCCCACCAAAAAAAATCGTGAATAATTTTATTAATAATTGAAGGACAGAAATGCATTTTGGAGAGGAATGTTAAAAGTTTTATTTATTTATTTATTTATTTATTGTGGAATGTGCAGAGGACCACAATGACGTTTTCACTGTGCCACAATTTCAGGAAATGTAATTACCTGAACAATCTACATATGCTTAATAAGATTATTTCAATGTATTAAATATTATGTATTCATTAATCGATTTTAGTTATTATTATCCAAAATACATTGAAATTAAAATAAAAATTATATTGTGAATATCGGAAAAAAAGTAATGTGGGTAAATGAATAGGTAATGTTGTGTGAGAGAATGGGATGAAATCAGACAATCAATTTATTTCATTTTGACTTATGGTTTCTAATTTTGTCACATTTACCATTCCTACACGCCTCTCATCTTTTTTTGCTCCCTCCACTTTTATGGCTTTCCCAATTTACCCTTTTCCCCCATTTTATCCTTTTTTTTTCTCTCATAATTATAAATTCCCAAATCTACATTCAAGTAATTATCTTAAAAAAGGAATTATAATAATATGTATTTCTGATTTGGGTTTTGATTAAATTATGAAATTGCAGTTTATGTTTCATATATATATATATATGTACATCACCTCACGATTTTCGTTGATATACATGTATAGAGACACGTATATATATATATATATGTACATCACCTCACGATTTTCGTTGATGTATATGTATAGAGACACGTATATATATATATATATATGTACATCACCTCACGATTTTCGTTGATATACATGTATAGAGACACGTATATATATATATATATGTACATCACCTCACGATTTTCGTTGATATACATGTATAGAGATACGTATCAGTTATTTAGCTCAATCTGTAGAGATACTAAAAACGATCTTCTCCAGTTCTTTTAAACTATGCATACATATACAAAATGCAGACAATCATGAGTATATTTTTCACACACACATATATATAGATGTATTTCATGAACTAAAGTCTATATATATATATATATGTATATATGTATATATCTACCTGAGGTGAATAGAGGAGATGAGTGACAAATAGAATAATGCATGGTATCAATATCATCATGCTGCCATTGATGGTTCTGGTGGTGAGAGTGATGATGATGATTGTGGCAGGGTTTGGATCTGAACATGCTTGGCCAGTTCTTGTTTGAGGATGCCATTATGATGATGATGATATGATGATGATGAAAACACCTTTTTTTATGTTTTTTCCGGAGGTAGCTAGGGCAAGAAGTTCACATTATATATAAGCCTCTTCACCTACCCTTTTGTGTTAATATCTCTACAATTATTACAAATAAACACATACATACATACATTTATACATGTATATTTTTGTTATTTTAGTACATACAAATAAAAAAGTACTTTAATATTTCATTTTATTTTCTTTCATTTCATTTGGTATTTATTAGACAAATTAATTAAGTATGGCGGACTTTTGGATTGACTCGAGAGATATTTATTCATTCTACTCACTAAATATCCAAAATATGTTGGTTTCCCCACCAAAAAAAATCGTGAATAATTTTATTAATAATTGAAGGACAGAAATGCATTTTGGAGAGGAATGTTAAAAGTTTTATTTATTTATTTATTTATTTATTGTGGAATGTGCAGAGGACCACAATGACGTTTTCACTGTGCCACAATTTCAGGAAATGTAATTACCTGAACAATCTACATATGCTTAATAAGATTATTTCAATGTATTAAATATTATGTATTCATTAATCGATTTTAGTTATTATTATCCAAAATACATTGAAATTAAAATAAAAATTATATTGTGAATATCGGAAAAAAAGTAATGTGGGTAAATGAATAGGTAATGTTGTGTGAGAGAATGGGATGAAATCAGACAATCAATTTATTTCATTTTGACTTATGGTTTCTAATTTTGTCACATTTACCATTCCTACACGCCTCTCATCTTTTTTTGCTCCCTCCACTTTTATGGCTTTCCCAATTTACCCTTTTCCCCCATTTTATCCTTTTTTTTTCTCTCATAATTATAAATTCCCAAATCTACATTCAAGTAATTATCTTAAAAAAGGAATTATAATAATATGTATTTCTGATTTGGGTTTTGATTAAATTATGAAATTGCAGTTTATGTTTCATACATATAAATTTTATGCATTAAGAAAAACAAATAAAATAAATTTTAGTCAAATATCTATCCGTATATTATGGAAAATTTGACATTCAATAACAAAGATAAGTTATTGGGCATACAACATTGTATATTAGTTTAAAATTGTAATTAGGGTTAGTTAATGTTGTTCTATGTATATATTATATATACGACTGTTACTCTGTTACTTAAGTAAATAAACCAACTGTTTTACCTTTCTTATATGGTCTTAGATGTAGCGCTCGTATATATACATATTAATTACAACATTAGATAACCCTAATTACTGTTATAGATTTAATAGACCTATATACATATAGCTTAATATAAATTCAATTTGTAAATATATTACACTATAAAAAAATAATTTTGGACAATCAAATCCATTCGGAAACGAACGTCCATAAACCGAATATGTCTATATTTATGAACGACAAAGTAATTCGTAAAATGTCGAGAAAGAATTTCGGATGGACGAATTCCGTTTGAAAATTTTTAACGAATAAAAAAATAAAAGTTTTGTCCTTGGATTCTCGATCGTCTAGAATTTCACCAGAGGCTCAATGAATATATCGGAATTAGTATATTCTATTATTTAAAATAACTAAACGAAAGTAGCCTTGCACGCCGAGGAATTGAGTTGAAAATTGAGCATCTCAGGTCGGCGTTTTCTTTGGCAATGATCGTGATCTCCATCAGTGCCATAACAAAGTTGTATTTGATATCTTGAGATCACCGGTTATGACTGCAAAGATTGTTTCCTCGAGTTCAACACTGTTACCTATACATAACTTCATAACTTTTCATTTTTGTTTTTCTTCAAAATTTTTGTAGTTAAGAAGCTCAAAAATTTCGGACGATGTGCAGACAATCGTTTGCAATTCAGAACCGTGTACTGACGACTATCTTATCCATATGAAAATTTACAGACGAGATCGTTCATAAATTTCCTCACGAATTACAAGCAGATTGCACATTTCGTCCTAAATGTGTCTATAATCCTTTCGGAAAATCCGTTTGGAATTTAAAATTTTTAAGAACGTTAGCATTTAACAATAAAAGGTACACTACTAGAAATTTGAAGATTGCAAACGGATTTTGCGGACTGACCAGTCCGTCCCTAAATTTGCGTACATAATAGAGACGGAATAGGGACGTGAAAAAATATTGGTCCCGATTTTGTCCCTAAATTTGCGGACGAACAAGCAGTCCCTAAGCGGTCCGCAACTGCGGACGGATTGGAAACGGACACCAAGGGCGTCCCAGATTAGGGACGGGGATCGAGTGATGTCCGTAATTTATGGACGTCCCTGGGTCACAATCTCTAATCCGGGACATCCACATATCCTCTTGGGGATGGCTTCGGGACGGCTTATCAGCATTCATAGCTTCCTTGCACTTTTTTGTATGTCCTTGGCTCGATTTCCTTATCTATTTTATTAAAGAATGTTTGATTGCAAGGTGAAAGACTCAAAACGTCTATATGTTTATGAATGAGATATACAATGAGAATGTTTATGACTCGACATTACCAATCTCGTGATTTATGTACATTAATCCCTTTGTCATTGATGTTTAGATTGAACATGAGTCATGGAACGTATCATACTCATCTAGTTCAATCTGTGAGCTTGTGACGTCAGTCCTGTTATATATGAATGAAAAATCATTATCTCGATCAAACAACATACTATAAATTGCATTCCCAATCACTTGTTTGTCCATCCATTTACGAGTAACGTTTGATAATTTCAAAGTATGCAATTGTTTATGTTAAGATCTCTGGTAATCTCAAGTCATAGAATTATATAAACCATAATCATTATGAGAATTGCTATGATACTCAGCAATCTAATGGCGAATCGATCCAGTACATTGTTCTCTAACATGTAGCTATGTGTTAAATTGATATCTCATATCAATTTACACATATCAGTTTTCATGCAACATTGATATCAGTTATTTTCAATGATGCTCGACTATTGCTATTAGATCCTATTATTTACGATGATAGATATTTGCATTGTGTTTCGATTAATCGAGAGATTTAACAGTCGCTGGTATAATCGAAAATCAATCATATCGATTTTTTGTGATTTTCCACGTTTCTTACTTTTTCGATTCAATTTTATGTGATTTTCCACGTTTCTTACTTTCACAAATCATGCATATCATAGATCTTGAATATCACATATATTCCACATTTCTTACTTTCCCGATTCTGCACGCATATCATAGATTCACAAATCATGCATATCACAGATTCATAAATCATGCATATCATCTCTCCATCCCGAGCCTTCATCCGTGACCCGACACCGTCTGTCCGTCCCGAGGCTCGGGTCACGAACAGAGAAGGCTCGGGATGCACGAACGGTGTCGGATCACGGATGGAGAAAGCCTGGGACGGATGGTCCGCACATTTACAGACGACCAAGCTGTCCGCAATTGCAGATGGCCGAGCGGTCTGGAAATTTGCGGGCAGCCATGCGGTCCGCAAATTTGCGGACGACCGAGAATTCCGTCCGCAAAATTTGCGGACGACCGTTTTCTTTCCGTCCGTATTTGCGGACTACCGTTTTCTTTCCGTCCGTAATTGTGGACGGTTTACAGACGTTTTTTTCTCCATGTCAAATTCTATAAATTTCATCCCACCCCCATTCCTTTCATCCCACCCCCATTCCTTTCTCTTCCAATTTCCGGCGGTCGTTCCAGGTTCCACCACCCGTCCCGAGTTCCACCGCCTGTCCCGAGTTTCGACGGTCATCCCTAGTACCACCGCCCGCCTTGAGTTCCAGCGGCCGTATTGAGTTCCGATAACGACGATTCTGAATTTTAAATGTTACTCGCATATGATTTCTAATTAATTATCGTTATGTATAAAAACATTTTAATTTTAATTAAATTAAATTAATTTTCAATTTTATTTTTTAGTTTTTTAAAAAAATTACGGACGGACGGCCTCGTCTGCATTTGGGGACGGACTCGGGCGTCCGCAAATGCAGACGGCCCGTACGTCCGTTTTTTTAAATTCCCCGACTTTTCCCGTCGATTTGCGAACGGTTTGGTGGTATGCAATTACGGACGGTTTGCGGATTGAAATTTTCGTCCGCAAGGACGAATTAAAGACAAATATCATTTTGCGACGCTCATTTACAGACGTTTCTTGGCCGTCCCTAATCCGTCCCTAAACACGTTTAGAGACGGATTATAAACGGATTTTGCAGTCCCTAAATCTCATTTTTTTTGTAGTTGTAATGAATCATAAAATTTATAAATTTATTTGAATATATAAAAAAATAATTGAAATACAACGGTTTCGATTATACATTGTTTTATACGTAGGCTTAGAAAATTATATTTGTCTTATACATTAAAAAGAAAATTATATTGTCTTTATAAAATCAGAGGAAAAAGCATGATTTTGATCTCTTGGTGATGGTCGCCGACGTTTTCTTCTTTGTCTTTGGTGGCCTCAAACCTATTCTTATTGCTGTATCAAACACTGTCTTCACATTCTATTTAAAAAATTATAAAAAAAATCCATGCAAAATATAAGATAATATATATATATATATATATGTATAATAAATAGAAATCCATTTCTATAATTATAAAATAATTTCTACATTCATTGTAATATAAATAATACCTGTTGGGTCTTTGAGCTGCACTCTAAGTACCTAACAGCACCAATCAACTTCCTGAGTTCCTCTCCCTTTAATACACATTTGTTAATGATAAATTATTTAAAAAATAATATATTAACTGAATTTTTATTTTCATTTTATAATTTCTACTCTTTTTAAAGATTAATTAAATAATATGTGATTAATAACATTTTTGTTTCATGATTAAGGTACCTGTGCGGTTGTTATGACAGTTGTTCCAGGATGATCCTTCAAGAATTGCTTGTCTTCACGTAAATCTGTATAATGCATATTATATTTTATTTAATTTCCAACATTTATTTGTATATAGTTTTGAAAAAAAATATTTATACTAAAATAAATAAATGAAAAAATAAAAATAGATACGGGCTTAACCCACGATGAAATGTAAATAGAGGCCCATTAACTATATTTTAAAATAAATAAACAAATTAATAAAATGTAAATATATAAATTACTGACCTAATTAGCGATTAACTAAACAATAAATAAAGATTAGATTTACCTAATTTGGTCCCAACGAGCACAACCGGGACGTTAGGCGCATAATGTTTAAGCTCCGGAATCCACTGTTCATGTCAATATGATGATGAATAATGATGATGATGATTATGATGATGATGAATGATTACAATGATGATGACTTTTTTTATTATTTAAAATTACCTTTTTGTAAATATTTTCATAGCTGGCCTTGCTGATGAGGGAAAAGGCCAACAAGAACACATCAGCCCCTCTGTAGCTCAAAGGTCTTAAACGATTATAATCTTCTTGCCCTAATTTTCATAACAATTAAACAAAAATATTTATAATTCACAAATATTACATATATATATATTAAGTAAAAATAACAATATATATATATATATATATATTGTACCGGCAGTATCCCAGAGCCCAATATTAACGGTGCTGCCGTCGACCACCACATTAGCACTGAAGTTATCGAAAACTGTCGGAACGTAATCCTGAAAAAAAAATTATAAAAATAAAAAAAAATTGATAATTATATTTAAAATGCATAATTATTATATCTATATGAAATGACTTACGGTAGGAAAAGTATTGCTGGTGTAAGAAATGAGCATACAAGTCTTCCCGACGGCTCCATCTCCCACTGTGACACATTTTATGAATCTCGCTGTGCTCATTTTCTCTATTTTTAATATATATATATATATATATTATATAATCACTTAATTTGCCTCTTTGTTTATATAAAAAAAAGTTTTTTTTAAAATTTTATATGTGGAGAGGGGAAGAAGAGAGTTGGGTGTGACAGAGGAAGAGGAATGAAGGGCTTTTAAGAAGCTTAAACTTATTATTATGATACGTATGGTGTGGTTATTATTGTTTACAAGTAGCATTATGATTATTCTTTTTTCTATGTAAAAATATATTTAATTAAAAAAAGGGTTTATATAAAATATATTAAAGCAGGAAGATGTTCACAGAAAAAATACAAATTTTTGTTAAACAGGTATGGATGAAGATCGATAAATATATATGATATATTTGTTTTTCGTAGGATGATATAAAATTAAAATTTTTAAAAAATTAAATATAAAATCTTATAACAATTAGAAAGATGAAAATCAAAATAATATATTATCATTATAATTATTGTTATTTTCTTTTACTTCAAGTGCAAGGAATATGCCCTAATTGGTTATGTAGCAGTTTGGTGGATTTTGTATTGTTGGAGAAGCAAGTTCCAATCTTCCCTTTTGTTTTTTGTTTTTTTTCTCTAGCAATATCACATCCATATAAAAACATAGTGATATTAATTAATCAAATGATTTAGACCTTAATTGATATTAATTAATTGCATGATTTAGACCTTAATTGATATTATATCATACTTAAATTGTTTAAATGAGGGTTTCATCTGTTTATTTATTGAAAATTCCTTTCTATATACATTTACATACATTTTCGATTTTGGTGTTTATTTGCTTGTGTTTGGTGGTAATTATTTGGATAGAGATATGTTGATATTTAGATGATAATGATTGTTATTATGTTAAAAATATTAAAAATTTATTAATATTTTATAGAATATATTGAAATTTATTAATATATTTAAATTGTAAAAATATATAATATTTTGTTCAATTGTAAAATCCACATCAAATTATTGAAATGTAAAATGAAGAATCAAATCTTATATATCTAACAAATTCTTTGTTTTTAAAATTTACAAGATATGTGACCTTTAATAATTTCAATAATTTTATATAGATTTTACAATTCAGCCAAATATATTAAATATATCTTCAATTTATAAATATTAACAAAATTTAAATACTTCTAAAATATTAACAACTTCGCATCCGTAATTTATAAAATATTTACCGATAATTAAGCAAATATACCCATGATTACACTTTGTGAGGTGTCAACAACCCGCTGTGATGATTTTATTTTTGCTTAATGACGTCACGCTGCGTCATCAGGCACCATATTCATGATTTAAAAACCCAAATTCAAGACGTTTTCAAATTACAATTTATGTTTGCAAAACTTACAATGATTAATGTTAAATATGCAAATATATAATTCATAATGTATTAATCATATTATAAGCTTGAAAAATATAAATACGACGATAATTGTCAAACCATATTACAAATATAACAAATTATGTACAATATATAATCATTATTCCTTCAAACAAATTACCTAAAATAGATAAAAAGAATCAATTTATAATATATATTTTTTTCTTTCAAAAAGTAGACAGTAAAGTCTCAAGATAATCACTTCCCAAATCTTCAAACTCAAACATGCCAAATTCATCATTCTCTCCTCCGACCATTTTCTTCTTATTTGGTTCTTGAAATCCTTCATCACTCCATCGATGTCTTTTTCTCGATTCAAATCCATTTCCTTTACTTTCATTGATCATTCCACAAGTTTCTGAATCATCATAATACATTGAAGGAATGCCCATTTCTTCATAATGTTCGAATGATCTCTCAATATGATCCATTCCTAATCTTCTGATTCGAAAAGAGGCTTCGTCGTAACCTAAAACCGGTTCTTCTGTTGTACTGTTGTACCCATTTGCCCTACTTTCCAATATTCGAGAATTGGAACAAAAAACATTCATATCCAATGGAAAATCCATTAGAGGATGATAATCATCGTACCATGCAATTCCATTTTGATCTTTTTCATTTGATAGATTTGTTTCCTTTGTTGTATCTATGGGATTGATTATTTCTTTGTAACTTGAGGCACAATCCGTTTCTTCCATAGCCTTTATAACCTCATCAAGAGAGAAATTTGTATGAGCCTTTTGAGGTCCTCTGATTCGAACAGCGGCTTTATCATAAGCCATAGCAGCTTTTTCTGCTGTATCGAATGTCCCAAGCCAAACCCTAGTTCCATTCCTCGTCGAGTCCCTTATCTCTGCTGCGTATTTTCCCCATGGACGCCTCCTTACTCCTCTGAACTGCCTTGTTGGGTAAGAAACCGGTGCTGATGATGTAGAAGAAGAGCCTGTAAACTTAGTTGTCGATGAGGGTTTAGGGTTTTTGCTTGGGATACAAGTAATTGTATTCAGGATTTCTTCCCATCTGAGATCTTCAATAGAATCTTCTCTTCCGTCAAGACAAGGCAGTTCTTCCCATGATCTTTTCTCGATTTTGTTTTTTCCGATGAAATTCGCCCAAACATTCTCCAAAATTCCGCCGTCGGATTCTTTGATATCGCCAAAAGCCATTGTTAAAATAAAAAGCCAATTGTAGAATTTGGGGTATTTAAAAGAGGTTGATTTACGTTTTTGCGGGAGGATAATTGGTAAAGTACAGTTGGTGAAACTTGTGTTCCAAGGCACTGACCACCTCGTTTCATGGAGGGGTTTTAGTGTAAAAATTAGGGTTTATCTTACTTACACACACATCCATACATGCATATATACAAAGTCAAACAAATGATTTTCCTCTGTGGTGATTGAATCACGTAACCTAATTAATTATTTTGATATATATATATATATAAATTCAAGACTTTTTGATATGTGGATCAATTGTTTGTAATCGGAGAGGATATTAAATTTCTTGAGTTTCTAATGAAAGTAATGAATATTTATTCAATTTAATAAAGCGGCTATTGACTAATGAATAATCAATCTAATATTCGATTGTTTTAAGTTACTGAATATTCACGCATGAAGATTGTGTGATCTTGAAAAAGAGACCGCATGCAGAGAATTTAAAATATTATTCAGCTTCATTTCTTTGAAATTGATCTATATGTGTATACAAACATACACACGTACACATATACGTATATATATATATATATTACACATATACATACATATATCTACAACTGTATTATTTCAATCCCTTTTCTGATAATTCTATAAATCAAAATATCATCGGCTTAAATTTTACATTTCATAGGAATCTGGTGTATTTGGTGTGTTCCCACGAGAGAGAGGCTGGAATATAAAAATTAACTAAGGTAGTAAGCATGTAAATAATTTCGTTGAATTTGTATATAAAACAATTTATTGTTTTACAGTTTTTTTCAATAAATACACATTTTAAATTTATTTTACAAAATCGTTATCCCACCAAAATCGTTTAATAGACAAAGAATGTGAAAAAGAGTAAAATTTCCAACTCTAACGAATGGAAAGAAAGATTTTCACTTGGTTTTACATTTATTGGATATATATATCACATAAAAAATTCAAAAACTCTTATCGTTGTAAAAATATAGACGTGGTTTGTTTCAAGATAACATATACAAATAAAAAAATGTTTGTTTTTCAAATTTTAAAATTTAATATACGGTAGAAAAAGTTTACGTTCTTTTTGAACGATCACACTGAAGAAATAATTTTGCAGCATAATTAATTATACTTTTGTGAAACCTTATTACGGGTTCTTCTAATTTTTAAATGTTAAAATTAAATACATGTGAAAAACCTTAACGTATTTGGTGAACAATCACATAGGATAAACGAATAAGAATTAATATTGAAATTATTGCAATATGATTGCATATGAAGACTTGAAAATTCTAAATAAAAACATAAAAAATATTATCTAAATTGTGTGGCGAAAACTGAATAAGAAAAAAAGTATAATAGAAGTAATTAGTAACCCTTTTGTCCAAGCAATCTTCAAACCAAAGATTTGACACAATGATGAGGAACACCTAGAATAAATACGAAACTCATATTATAAAAATACAATCATGAAATAATATAATTACCTAAAATAGATAAAAAGAATCAATTTATAATATATATTTTTTTCTTTCAAAAAGTAGACAGTAAAGTCTCAAGATAATCACTTCCCAAATCTTCAAACTCAAACATGCCAAATTCATCATTCTCTCCTCCGACCATTTTCTTCTTATTTGGTTCTTGAAATCCTTCATCACTCCATCGATGTCTTTTTCTCGATTCAAATCCATTTCCTTTACTTTCAGAATTAAGATTTGCATTCAGTGCATTATAGAGATATATCTTATGTGATTAGTATAAGTAATTTCAATTAGTTGTCATATTTTCTTGATTTGTATTTTTTTAGAAGGATAAATATTGTAGAAAAATATACATATAGTTTTAAGAACAAAATAAATCAGTTGTGTATGAATCTAAAATAATTATCATTTGTTAAAAAAATAGAGAGTTATGCTATCCCTTCTATATAAATGAAAGGATCCATAAATTATTAAGATATAAATCAATATTAAAATATAAATCAATTTATTCATTACTAATTATTTTCATATTATCATTAATTATAAAATTAATATATTTTTAGATTGATAATATGAGGATAGAGAATATAAACAAATTTTAAAAATTGAGAGAAAATTTTGAAAAATATAATTTAAATCTATATATTTTTTATAATGATTCAAGGTGAAACTGTTTCTTAAAAAAATCACTTCAGACATTTCTGTATATTTTTCCTATAAGTACTTTTATAGATCATAGAGATTTTATATAATTAACATAATCTAAATTGTGAATATAACAACTATGGAACTCCATCAGATAACAAAAATATTATTACATTTTGATTAAATATTTTTTTTAAATATGTGTGTTGTTTTTTTAACACAAGATATAACATATCACACCCATGTGAAAGATTTGAAAAAAAAAAGTATATCACTTAATTGGGTGGACACACATTTAGTTGGAAAATTTAATGCATTTAAAATCTGAAATTAATATTTAGTTTCCGGTTGTAGTCTTTTAGAATAATGCCTTGGCCCTTTAAATAATGAAAGACGTATATAATTTAGTCAGTTTTCAATTAATTTCCTTAATCATTTGTTTAATTAAATGTTGTTTGTTGTTGATTTGCAGAAACACTTAAGAGGATGCTTTATTTGTACGTTATATTTGCTGGAACGAAACGATGTCGTAATATCAATTGTACCTTCCAAGGTTATGAGAAATTCATCATTTACCACCTCAAATAATTTCCTCAAGGTTCATCCTTATTATCGTTTGATTATATGGATGAATATTATCGAATTATATTCATATAAATAATTTTTAAGTATATATCTCAATCATGTAAATCATTCGACAATCGAGTAAAATACATCATTTTTGAACTTATTATATTTTTTTATGTTGTATTATTTTATATCGATAAAATAATTTATGTTTAATTGATAGAAACAATATTAAATTATTCTAAAGGATTAAACTTTCAGATATTAATGCCATCAGCTACTCATTGGTTGATATTTCCTAAACTAATAAAAATTGGTGATCTTGTTTGCCTTTTCATTGTTATAATTTTAGAAAATGGAAAATCGAAATCCTTATGACAACGACAAGGCAATTGGAATCCATTAGGCTCCACAACAACAAAAAACGAGCTCATTTGGAAACTTGATGAAAAAGTATAATCTCACTTCATTCTTAAGAAACTATGGAAAGCAATGCACCCTAATCTCTAACCCTAATCCTAATCCTATGTCTCGGCACAAAGCGGTTTGGAATCTTGTGTTTTTCAAAGGTTCATAGTTATACACTATCGTTTAACATAAAATGAGAAAAAGATGGGACGAAGAAAATTTGTAGGCAGACAAATATTCTTATGGTGCATGACTTGCGGAGAGAGATTTGATTGTATCTTAAGATACTCCCTCAAGTTGACGCATACAAGTCGTGGACGCCCAACTTGTCTATGAAACCATCAAACTCCTCTTTACTAAGATCTTTCGTGAAAATATCCACGAGTTGATGACGTGTTGACGAGTAACAATAATATCACTAAGTATGGATTCACGAACAAAATGACAGTCGACTTCAATGTGTTTGGTAGACTCGTGAAACACTGGATTCACACTGATGTGGAGAGCGGCTTGACTTTCACCATATAACCAAGATGATCGAGAATGTGAAACCCCAAGATAGGTAAGTAAGGCTTTGATCCAAATAATATCACACGTCGTCATTTCCATGGCCCGATACTCGACTTCAGCTGAGGAACGGGAGACAACGTTCTGTTGCTTAGTTTTTCAAGATATCGGAGAACTACCCAATTGAACAAACCAACCAATCACAGAACGACGACTCATTGGACAACCTGCCAATCTGAGTCACACCAAGATGTAATTTGTAAGTCTGAATCGGATCGGAGGAGAGTGCTTTGGACAAGACTACCTTTGAGATATCTCACAACCCGGAGGGCCGCTTCCCAATGTTTCAAGCGAGGAAAATGCATGAATTTTGCAAGCATATGCATCGAGTATGAAAATTCCGATCGTGTGACAGCCGGAGAGATCAAACGTCCCACCAAGTGACAATATGAAACCGGATCATCAAGCACATCGCCCTCAACTAACTGTAGACGATGGTTCTGGTCCAAAGGGAAACCCGCTGGTTTTGCGCCAAGTAGACACGTTTCAAAAATAATGTCCAAAGTATATTTACGTTGACACAAGTAAATACCCGAAGAATTTCATTTCAATATCCAAAAAATAATTTAGTGGGCCGAAATCTTTCATATGAAAACAAGAACCAAGATATTGTTTAAATGCCTGAATAACAACGGAGGAGTTGTCCGAGATGATCAAATCATCAACATAAATCAAGACGATAATGCATACATCTCCAACCGAGAACACAAAAAGAGATTGGTCGGAGAGAGATTTTCAAAATCCATAAGCCTTCAAAGAAGATCCCAGTGTTGCAAACCAACACCTTGGAGCTTGATTCAAACCGTAGAGACTTTCGGAGACAATAGAATTTGGTGGAATCAGGAGCTTAGAACCGAGGACGAGGCTTCATGTAAATTTTTTTCATGCAAATCTCCATGAAGAAATGCATTGTGAACGTCAATTGATGGATTTCCCATTTCTTAGCGAAGGCGACGATAAGGAGAAAGCGAACCGTGACCATCTTAGCAGGTGCAAACATTTCTGCGTAATCGATACCCTCCACTTGATTGTTCCCAAGAATGACTAATCGTGAAGAGCTTCACGTTAAGAGCGAGGTTTCATGGCCAGCTGTGACTGCCGCAAGGAAAACTCGATGATTGTAAGAAAAATTAGCACACGAGATATAGTCAGAGATCAGATATGTGGCAGAAGATGCAAATTTCGATAGAGTATCAACATGAACTGTATTCACAACGAACTTTCGTTCTATGTCCATGACCAAGTTTCGATGTAGCAAGATCAGCTGTGGCATAAGATGCAGATCTCGTAGCCTAGTAGAAGGATTTTTCGTTCTATGTCCACGATCAAGTTCAAATGTAGCAAAATCAGCCGTTGCAGTACTGGCTTGTTCTGAATCGGGAACAGACGCAACAGTCGTGCTTTCAGATGTTGGATCCTCACTCGTAGCAATAGCGGATCTCTCGACAGAAGTTGTAGGAGACGAAGTCGTGACCGAAACTGCAGAAGGAACCGAGTTCGAAATGAAATAAGAAAATAGAGACACCCTCCCTCAATTCTAAACCAGTCGATATCGTGCTCGGAGGAGAAACAGAGGAAAGCAGAACGAGAGAATTTGCAACGCTGAAATCATCTAGAACAAGACATGACCAATCTGCTATAGATGGAAGAGTAGTTGCGGCGAGGTATAATCTACGAGATTTGGCGAGAAATAAGCAACCATATTCACTATCGAATTCACACTAGTGAGGATGCTATTAAAACTTGTTCGAATTGTTTCATCCGTAACAAATCCTCAGCAATTCAGAATTCCAACCATAGATTTGCAGATGATTTTGTTCAATTATGATATATGAACTGTATTTTACAATATAATTGAATTCATATGAATTTTCTACTATATCTCTATATAGTTGTTTCGGTTTGATTATTACACGACAAAGCATAGATGGTTATCAAATATTAATTTGTAAAAATTATTTTTTGATTTTAATATAATATATAGAAGCATCTTAAAAAACATAAATTATGACATCCTATTAGATAATTTATTAAATTCAATATAAGTTTCAAATCATCTATTCTCCACTTTAGTGTTTGACATCTTTTTGATGTCTTGACCGCTTCGTAGTTTTTTTAATGTTTTTCTTCTTATTTATTTGGATTAAAACCCTTTTTTTTAATCATGTGTTAGATTGGACCAATCTATAATAGATATATGTATAAAAAGGAATTAAAGAAAACTTTATATAAAAGAGAAATAAACCCTGACGGAAAATACAAAAAATATAAGATAAAATCGGAGAAATCAAGTGAAAAGTCTCAGTTTGTGTGCTTATGTGAGAGTACATTTGGGGAAATTACGTGTAAAATCTTGCACATTTAATGTTTCATACTGAGGGGAAAAAACAGTGAAAATTACATATAGTCCATTTATATATTTATACAGAGGAGATAATCATATTAATGAGTTCATATTAGTTGGATAAATTTTTCTTCTAGATGATTTCCCCCTATGTCAATCAAAATATTTTGTGGATATTTATTTGGCTTACGAAATTCCAATTATGATCCATATAAAAAAAATCATGTTATTTTATACGGAGATATTGTCAACTAAATTTTTTAAATTCTACGATTCGATTAAATGCGGAAATGAATCGATAATAAAATTATTAAATCAATCAAAACAATATTGGTGCCATATGCACAATTCAAACTCTTTGATTTTGCATTTTTTCTTTAACCGATAGATACTTTAGATCCATATACATAGCACTCATGGAATATATACCATAGTCTGAGAAGAATACGACTAATGCATCATCATATATAGGTTCATCGGTTTAGCAATGGTACCAACGATATCTAAACCATGAACTTGTGCAACCACAACGATTGAATTGTAGCTTCAAAGCATGCTATAAATTCATTATCCATTATGGAAGTAGCAATGACATACTATTTATCACTTTTCCATTAACTAGTTCTCATAATTGTAAAGAACAAATAACCAAATATCGATTTTGGAAATTCGAATATCCGACATAATCCGAGTCTTAGTAACCAACAATCCAAGATTGCTAGTTCTTCTATATGTGAGCATGTGATTCTTAGTGCCCTGTAGACATTGAATCTTTCTTTACAGCTCTCCGGTAGCTCGAGATTTGATTGGTGACGATCCAACGTACCAACCACAAAACTATATCTGGTCTAGTAAGTCTAAATATACATCAAATTTACAACTAAAGAGGCATAAAGAAAATCATCTATTTTTACGCTCTAAGTCATTCTTAGAACATAGAGATATATTGAAATGATCTTTTTCTATGTATGTGGGAACAAAACTAGGTGAATATTCCATTTTAAATATTTCTAAAACTTTATCGATGTAAACCTTTTGAGATAATCCCACAATTCTTTATGATCTATCTCGATATATTTTTATTATGACCGCATAGGAAGCCTCAACCATATCATTCATCTCAAAGTTACTAAAAAGATAATCTTAACATCATGAAATAATTCACGATCATTGACAGCAATAAGGATATCATCTACATGTAATACAAGGATTATAAACTTACTTCCTATAATCTCTTTAATTTTCTCTTTAATGATATAAGATAATTTTTTTCTTCTTTCATTTTGTGAATGTTATCGTATTTCATCTTAAAGGGTAAAAGTATTTTGTAATAATGAAAAGACATGTCCTAAAATACATGTCTTTTGATATATATATATATATATATATATTATATAACTTTTATTAACTACAATAAGATCTTAATTTGTAATTAACCACACAAACATCATTAGATTTTTATTATAATTGCGGATTGACAAGAAGGGACTTTCACTAGGAGTGACCAATTCGGGTTTCGGTTCGCGTTTAGGTTCCTCGGATTTTGAAAATTTAGACCCAAATTATTTGAACTCGAATGTTTTCGATCCGAGTTCGGTTCGGGTTCGAGTTAAAAAAATGGATCTGAAATAACCGAAATACACTTGGATATTTGGGTTTTTCGGGTAGTTTTGGTTCTTCGGATTGTTCAGGTTATTCGGATTTGGATTTTTCGGATATTATACCTAATTTGGGTTATTCGGTTATAGGATTCTTTGGATAATTCGTTTTTAATATAAAACAAAAACAAAATATAATAACATAAAAAATTGTATAAAAATCTATTAGTATTTTTTAATGTTTATATATTTAAAAAAATATAAATTATCTATTAAAAAAAATAGGTTGTTTGGATTTTTCGGGTATTACTCGAACCAGAACCAGACCGATCCGAATCCAAATTTGAATCCATGTGGGTTTTTAGGGTAACCATATTCCAAACGATTTGGGTTGTTCGGATCGGTCCAAATAATCCGGATTGATCACCCCTAGTTTTCACCTGATAATTGTTTCTTAAATACAACCCTAATTATCACCGTATATACATCAATAATAATTAAAATTATATTTATATGAATCTAACATTAGAATAAAATTTATAATAGTTATCTCTTTATATATATATATAAAGTTATAACCGTACTTTTAAGACTCTTAATTACATTGCTTGTTTTTATACTATATGCGAAAATGAAATTTCACAAAAATATTATTTTGCATGATAAAGATATCAGATATGGCGGTGAACTATACCAATAACAGACACCATTTTTATGAATGACATTAAAATCTGCATCTTAATCGTTTTTTCATTAAAAAAAATAGTTCAGTCGGTCCACATGATCCACGAGATAAGTAAGCACTTCCATATATATATATATATATATATATGGCCATCGATCATAAAGGTTCATATTAAAATATAGCAAATGAATTTTTTTCTTTGATTGATTTCACAAAAACACAAAATGAGATTCAAGCACAACCCTTTTTCTTCATCTTCTTATTTTTCTTATTTTTTCTTATTTATTGTATTATTATTATACATTTTATTATCATGTTCTTCTGCAACACAATATGAATCCAGAAAATCAAACGTATCGGCAATTTTGGTATTTGGAGATTCAACGGTGGATTCGGGTAATAACGATTACATTAAAACACTCTTCAAGGGTAATTTCCCTCCTTATGGAAAAGATTTCAAAGCTCATATTCCCACCGGAAGATTCTCTAATGGACGTCTTACCACTGATTTCATCGGTATAAATTAATTAATTTATTAATTATTGTATATTTATGAATATTAATATCATTTTATTATATATATATAGCTTCATATATTGGTGTGAAGGAGAATGTTCCAGCATATTTGGAGCCAAATCTTGGGATTGATGAACTCATTAGTGGAGTTTCCTTTGCTTCTGCTGGCTCTGGATATGATCCTATTACTCCCACTATTGGTGTAAGCCTGCCATCTATATTTATGTTTATATTTTTATATTTTAATTTATTAACTACAAAAAACCCTAATGTTATTATAATCACAAAATTAAGTATGAGTTGTTTTATAGTAATAAATTTAACTTATTTATTGTTTTTTTTAACAACACGTGTTTCAAGACACCGAAATGACAGATGAGAATAAATTCATATATTGATTATTAGTAGGGGACCAATTACATGGTAATTCTAATAGATATATAAATCAGAGATTTTAATAAATTTTTAGTTTTTAAATTTTTTTTTACTTTAAAAATATACTTGTCTACTATTTTTTTTTCGGCTATGGATTAATATAATATTTTTTACAATGAAGATTTAAATTTGCATAGATTTAACTAATCGATGTTTAATTTCTAATTGTTACGATAAGTTGTCACAAACCGGTTAGAACATGAACTTTTAATTTCTAATATAGTATTGGACAACCATACATTCTTTTGAGTTAGTTTTGGGGATTAGTTAGACTCAAACCCATATTTAACAGAATATCATATTCTGGTTCGTCATGATTTGAATATAATGATGTTAGGTCTTTGATTGCGATGTCACGATCCGGAATCGAATCTAGACGTGAAAAATGTTATGATAAGTTGTTACATATCGATTAAAACATAAATTTTAAACTATTATATATAGTACTTGACAATCCTAAAATTTTTAACTAATTTTTAGAATTATTTAGGTTCATGTATATATTTGATACTAATTAGTTTGTAAAACATATCGGTTTAAACCAATATCAATTTTACATAAACAAGATAATTTGACACGTGTTTAAAGTTTGACAAATTTGAAAATCGATTAATTAATGTACTTAAATTATTTTGTTTATAAACAATTAAATGATGTTTGTTGTTGTGAAGTGCAGCAAGTGATAGACCTTCCGACTCAATTAGAGAATTTCAAAGAATACAAAAGAATAATAGAGGGAAAATTGGGAAAAGAAAGAATGCAAAAACACATAGAGGAAGCATTGTATGTGATAAGTGCAGGAACGAATGACTTTGTCATTTCTTATTTTGCACTTCCCCTTCGAAGGAAAACATTTACCACTCAAAGTTATGAGCAATTCATCATTTACCATCTCAAATCCTTCATTCAGGTTTATAATTTCTCTCTTTTTCATTATAATTTCGTTATTATTCTATTAATCGAATTGTATATTTCATCAAAGTTGAAGTTATATATCGTGAAAAAGATATTTACAAAGTTGATTCTATAAAACCCACCATAACTCTCTCTAAATTATAAAATATAATATGATATTTGTGATTCACATTATGAATGATATATATTATTATATTGTGTCGTCGTATATTAATTAGAATATTAATCGTGAATTTTTTTATATAGTATTTGATAATCCAAACTCATATGTAATATATTATATCGACCGTTTTTATTGACATAAATGTATAAGTTATATATATTACCTCATAATGGTCGCATTTAAAATATTAGATATGTTCTTCTTATAGATTTTGGTATCATTAGAATAATTTATTTGGTAGATATAAATATATGTGATTATGAACTCTAGGGTTTATTTGAGCAAGGGGCAAAGAAGATAGCAGTGGCGGGTTTACCACCGATAGGATGTTTGCCAGTGGTCATAACCGTCTTCTCGGCCAACGCAGTGACTGACCGTCGTTGCATTGACCGCTTCTCCGCCGTTGGAAGAAATTACAATTTTCTCCTCCAACAAGAATTGAAGTCTATGCAAATGGGTTTGGCTCATCTTGGTTCCAAGATTTTTTATATTGACATTTATACCCCTATCTTCGACATGGTAAACAACTATGAAAAATACGGTATGTTACATTCCAAGTAAGTTATGTGCAATAATAATAAGACTCCCATCGAATAAAGATGTAATATACCGTAAAATCCATAAAACTTCTTAAAAACAATATATATATATATATTAATTACGAATTTATTCGAATATTCTTATATACAATACAATAAAACTCGATTTGATATATAAATGTTTCGAATGTAGGTTTCGAGGAAGTGAACAGCGGATGTTGCGGAACAGGTTACTTGGAGTTAGGACCTTTGTGCAATCCAAAATCTTATGTGTGTCCAAACGCATCAAGATATGTTTTTTTCGATTCGATTCATCCAACTGAGATGGCTTATTACATTATCTTTAAATCCCTTCTACATTTCCTCGATGTGATTCTTAGTGATTATTAATTAATACAATGATTGTATTTATAAAAAGTAATACTAAACGATTAATGCTTACTTATCGCTTTGATATATTTATGGTAGGACCTGCTCGACTAGAGTTCAACTGGAAAAGATGTCATGTGTCATAAAATTAAAATAGGTCTTTTGTACCTTTTATTGTAAAATTATTCTAAATATTAATTATTTTTTTAACATAATAGGTTATGAGTCACATATAGATCCTGTTCGAATGCTCTTGTGGCACATGAACTGAACCGCCTTATAGTATAACGATGATTATAGTATACGAATGATATTTATATAAGTGTTAGAATCAATAACAAACGAAATTTTATAAAAGATCTAATATAATATATAATTGTTATTGGTTAAATTCACAAATTGAATAAAATTAATCTCATAAACAACATCAATAACATAGTTTTATCATAATAAAATTGTGTTACATTATTTTGTAATGAATTTTACATATGGTTTACAATCTTAATTAATTTTTTTCAATTCTACAATTTGGTTAAATACGAAAATTAATTGATAATAGTATGATTAAATCAATTAAAACAATATAAAATTATTTATTTCAATTTTTTATGGTTAATTCGATAGATCTTAAAATTTTCCCATATATCAAATCTACCAAAATCTCCTTAATTTTTTCTTGATATAAGAGAATTATTTTTTGATAATAATGAATAGACATATCCTAAAATAATTAACTTTTATTAATTACAACAGAACCCCAATTTATAGTTAATCACTAAAATATCATTAAATTTTATAATTGCTGATGAGTATGGAAAGATTTTCATCCGATAATTATCTCATTAATACAATAATAATGACACCATATACATTTAAGTAACAATTATCAAACATTTATATTGAAATAGATAAACGTTAGAATATAAAATTTCTAACATTTAACAATAAACACATAATATCAGACGTCAATATATGATTATACAAAGAATTATATAGTTTATGGTTCTTCAATTTCTTAAACTAGTAAACAATTAAAAACAAATATTAAATGAGAAAATCTTCACTGATGGAATCGAGGGCCTTTTGGACAATAATTTGATACATTTTTTGGGTAGGATGAACAGCATCCCAAAATACGTATTTGGATGGGTCCGTACATGCTTTCATTCCTTTGCATGTCACTCCATACTCATACGTTCCTGTTCCACAACACCCTTTTGATGTCTCCTTCAATCCTGTCAATTTTTATATCCATTATTACAATTTTAACAAATATTAATATCAAGATTTACCACATTCTTATATTATAATAATTAAGTTTGAATCATAAAAAAAAAATTAAACCGATTTTATAAATGTATATGTTAAATTAACATTATAATAAGCTTTTACGACGTAGGCATCATAAATGAAAGTCAAATATCTAAATATCTAATTAAATATGACTAATAAATGAGTTTAGTCTGATTTAATTTAAATATAATTAAAAACTAATTGAATTTGTAAATTAATAGATTAAGTTGATGGGAAATAACACATCATAACAATATAATATGAATCAATAATTTTATAAAAGGAAAATATGTTGTCGTTATCTCTAATTTCCCCCCAAAAAAAGTTGTGTATCTTTCTGTTTTTTTTTAAATTGTCTGGTCAAGATTTCGAGTTATTAATAATATAAAAAGTATCTTGACCATTATAAATGCGAATAAACTATACCCTTGACTAAAATTTGAACCTAAACTAATAATGTCCTATAATGACATTAGCCAAACATATATTAAAATCAAAATCAATGCAATTATATGTGAAAAAAATACGTAAAATAATTTGTCCTATAATGACATTCGTCAATTATATATTAAAATCCAAATCAATACAATTATATATGAAAAAATACGCAAAAGTAGTTTGTCCTATAATGACATTAGCCAAACATAGATTCGAATCCAAATCAATGCAATTATATATAAACAAAATACGTAAAATAAAACATAGATTAAAATTCAAATCAATATAATTATATATAAAAAATACGTAAAAATAATTTGTCTTATGGTGACTTTAACTAAATATAGATTAAAATCCAAATCAATATGAATAAAATACATAAAAATAATTTGTCCTATGGTGACTTTAGCATTATAATTTACATGCATACCTAAAATTATAGCATTATAATTTTCGTATATAATTGAAAAAAATACGTAAAATCCAAGGTAAATGCATGTAAATTATAATGGAAGACTTACCATAGGTCATGGGATTTTTGATAGCTTCAAGAATGGTACCATAGGCGTCAATATAAACACTCTTGAGGCCAATTTGGGAATGTAAAGTGGCAAGATTGTTTTTGATCTTAGAGTTAAATGAGAAGGCAATTTGGTTAAGTTGGTCAACGCATTTGTCTTGACTTTGACTTTTTAGGGTTTTCATAAGAGGCATACATCCCATTGGAGGAATCCCTACTACCACCAATCTTCTTGCTCCAAGTCTATATAATATCTACATTCACCAACAATCAAATTTATATTTATTCATTATATAATATATATATATATATATTGATCAGTATTTAATTAATACTAAAAAACTAGTTTAAATATTTTAAACGATGTGAGATCATAACATTTACCTTATATCCAAAATTAATCCTAAAGTGTGAACTTCGTAATTAGAGGTTCAATATTGATATATTTGAATTAGAATAAATTTGGTTCTCATACTACATAAGATATCAGTCTGGACGTAACTAATTCCGAAAATAGAAAATTTATGTCAAACGATAATATATCATATCATAACAATATATATATATATATATATATATATTTCTTATTGTTATGGTTTGGATGGAATTATAAGAGAAAAATAAAGCAAATCGTTTGGATGGAATTATAAGAGAAAAATAAAGCAAATCAAGTGGATAGGATTTGTTATAGAAATTTATTATGTCGTTTTAGGTATGCAAATAGTTATAGAAAATTTAATTTTTTCAACCACCAGATAAGAATTCGTATCTTTTTTTTTTCATTTTAATCTTATGAAGTATTAGTTCTTAGGGCCCACGTGTTGACGAGATATTTTTTATCTTATAATATGAAACGTTCACAAAAATATTGAAATTTTGATATTATATCATATAAACTTTTGTTGCATTTTTTCATATAATAAATTAGTGGTGTTTGCATGAATATAATCCACGTAACATATATACCAACTTTTTAGCATATATATATATATATACATATTTGTATTACCTTGGCATCGTTGAACATACGGGAAGAGAGAAAATCGATATATTGAGGGACAGTGAATTGCTTCTGTCGAACATCTTCCACGAAGTAATTTTGAAGAAAATCATTTGATCCCATACTTATTACAAATATCGCATTGTTGATTATTTTCTGAGTTTCTAATGGACCCACCATTTTATTCAAATGTAATTTGTAATGCAGGAAGTATTTCACCTGTTCTGGGAAGCTGAACACATTCTGTTTACATTAAAAAAAAATTAACCTCAATAATAATAACAATAATAATAATATATTTATATATGTACTGAAAATTAAATAAAATGTATATTAATGGTTTTAATTATCAGAAAAAAATGGCTTACTGAGAAATTAGCGGTGAGTTCGTCGTAACCGGAGGCGGCTGAGGCGAAACTAACACCGTGGAGGAGATCGGTTCCGGTTAAGGTCGGGTCAAGAAAAGCCGGTACTGATGGAAACCCGACCGCTTCCGCTACACACATTTATAATTTTGAACCATAATTAAAATCTTTAATTTAAACAAATATGAAACTATATTATACAAAAGATTGTTATTAAAATACGGAGATTTATATATTTTAATAACAATCATTTATAGTTAAAGAATTGATTTACAGGGTTATGTATATATATATTAATTTATCCTTAACTAATTATCTTAAATTTAGGCAAATCTCTACATTTTAATAACAAACTTTTATATATTATGTTGTATTACATTAAATAAAACATGAACTAATTAATTTTTGAAACCCGACCGCTTCCGCTACACACATTTATAATTTTTAACTATTAAGTAAAATCTCTCTCTTATGACAAATATGAAACTATAAAGTTTTTGTTTTTAGGAGAGAGAGTATTAAAAAAATATTATGTTATATTATATCAAATAAAATATGAATTTATATATATACATATATTTGATAATTATAAACATTCTGGAGATATAAAGATAGTTATTAAATCGTTTGCACCATATAAAAATATTTTTTTTAGAATAACTGTTAATACGAACTAATTAATTTTTGAATTTAATTAAATCTAAATACATTTTAAAATGTAGAAAGATAACCTACCAATAAAATCAGTGGCGAGTCTTCCATCGCATAATCTTCCAGTAGGTTTACCGTGGATGAAATTTTTTCCGTACGGCGGAAAATTACCCTTCATATCGGTACGAAGGAAATTATTGTTACCGGGATCAACACTAGAGTCTCCAAAGACTAAAATCGAAGTGATATTATGTTTGGCAGCGATTTGTCGAATTTCATGAACGTTCAAAGCATAAGAAAAACCCTCCAACTCGAATAGAGTAAGTAAGAGAAGTAATGTTGTTATGTTTGATTTCATGTTGGCTTTGGAAAAAAATATCTAAAATTGAAAAAGAAAATGAATTGAAAATGGTATGTTGTGTACTTTTGAGAGGGAAGTGGTTTAAATAGAGGGTTTGAAAGACACTTGGAATTTGGTTGCCATTGGTGGGTTTAGTTGTTGGTTGAATGCATTAAAGCTAGTAAGTGGCAACAGAGAACTTCAATTTGGTAAAGGACATTGCTTTATTATTAATTTTATTTTTATTTTTATTTTTATTTTTATTATTATTATTTATTTGTCTCACGGTTATTCTAACCGATATTATATATATATATATATAAATATATGATATAATGTAATTTTAAATTTTTAGCTAAATTTTTTATACTCAATATCAAATTTAACGTGATATTAACTCGATTTAAATATTATGATTTGTGATGTTCATATTTCATATAAATTTTGTTGATGAATAAATCTTTTGATGAGATATTTTATGTATATATATATATATAGAAATTATACAATACTAAACTTAAATTATTGTTCTATTGAAAGATATGAGTATTACTATTTATTAATTTTTTATTATAACTTTCAAAAAAAATTTATACTTCTTTCAAAATAAAAACTTGAATTTACAGTAGAAAAGATTATATACATATATATCATTTGGTCGGTTCAACTAAAAAACATTAGAAAAGAGACCATGTGTCATAAAATTAAAATAGTCTCTTTTGTATTTTTAGCATACAATTATTTTAAATATTAATTTTTTTTAAATAATAGATTCTAAATTTATTGAGGTTCTGTTAGAATGTTTTTGTCATATATAGGTTGAATCGCCTCTGATTTGGGGTCTAAAATTTCACTTCGGCACGAATTAAATGAATAACCAATAAGCATGGTATGAGAATTAAGATGCTTATATTATGATATGAAAGTACTCAAGCGAAATAGATTATTATATATGAATCACGTAATTGATATAATTAAGGAAACACAATAATTAATGAAGGATGTTTGATGCTTAATCATGTGAAGTTGAATATTGACTAAGAGACAATTGAGTATCAATTTTTAGGTGACCTAACTATGAATAACCATTGACTTAATTAACCGACTTATGTCTGAATTCGGTTTGCCGTAATATTAGTTTATACACACGTACTTACATTTATATATATATATTTATGTAAAAACTAATATTTACCACTTAATTGATGTAATATTCTACAAAATATTCCATTAAGTCGACGTTGGAAAAGTGTTTATTTGAGATGTAGACATACATTACATGTTTTAAGGAACAATATTTAGCAAATAGTATGATAATAACATCAATCTTAATCATATTTTTCTCAATAATTTAATTTTTTTTAGAATTTTTCACGATGTCGACTTTAGCATTTATTTTGTTTTTTTTTAAAAAGTGTTTTTTATGTGTGTGTATATATACATATATATAGACACATAGTTAGATAGATGACATTAATTACAACAGCATTTATAAAGAATTTGTCATGTGGTGGACACACAATTCTGCACCTTGGTGGTTGTGGCATTATTAGGCACCCCACTGATTATTATTGATGCATACAAATATATATATACTGTTAATAATTAGTATGTTATGTTTGGTATTTTTTTATGTTATTATTATTCTTTGGTAAAGTATTTTACATTCCGAAATGAATATTCAAACTATAGTATATAAATTGTTAAAACATGTGGTTATCAATATATATACAAATAATATATCTTAATCTAAAATTAAGCTTGAAAATAGTATATTCAAAATATGAGCATGGACTAACTTCAAAAATATTCTCGCAGGGCCAAAAGACTTCAAAAATATTCTTTCCGAAAAAAAAATTTTAACTTCAAAAATACCCTTATAAATGTTGATATTTCCAAAATATCCCTGTGACTTTACGATCCAGTTCGACCTAGCGACCCAGTTTGACCCTGCGACTATTGTCCCTTTGCGACCCTTGTTCCTCTGCGACCCTTGGACCCCTGCGACCCTTGTCCCTCTTCGACCCTTGTTCCTCTACGACTCTTGGACCCCTGCGACCCTTGTTCTTCTGCGACCCTTGTTCCTCTACGACCTTTGGACCCCTGCAACCCTTGCCCTTGTGCGACCCTTGGACCCCTGCGATACTAATTTATTATTTACAAATTATTTACATATAATATTAATAAAATTTCGAAAATACATCTCAAATTAAAATATGTTGGACCCGTGCGACCCTTCCAACCATTCCTGCGACCCTTGTTCCTCTGCGATCCTTGGACCCCTGCGACCCTTGTCCTTCTGCGACCCTTTGCGATACTAATTTATTATTTACAAATAATATGAATAAAATTTTGAAAATACATCTCAAATCAAAATATGTTGGACCCGTGCGACCCCTCC
>CM071866.1:44523481-44650326 GCA_036759665.1 Gynandropsis gynandra
GGTTGATATTGATATTGTTTTAGATTCAACTATATATAGTGAAATTTTCAACGGACATCCGTTGGCATATGTAACGGATGCCCGTTACAAGGTCTCACGAATTCATTTCGACGGTTGGACCTCGAAATTAACAATATCAACGGTCCTCCGTTGCAATTTGTAACGGATGTCCGTTACAATGAGTAACGGATGACCGTCAGAATATTTTTCCCCGGTTTCTAACGGCCTTGCAACGGATATGTCCAACGGATATTATCCGTTACAATCCGTCGCAAATTGTTAACGGATTTGTAACGGATATTGTAACGGAAATGTTCCGTTAAAATCCGTTAAAAATTCCAACAGAATTGCAACGGATTCTCTCCCGTTGAAAGCATTAACATATCCGTTGCTATCCGTTAGAATTTGTTTCCAACGGACGGATCCGTTGCCCCGTCCGTTGGAATTAGCGTGTTTTTTTGTAGTGAGAATACAAAAAAAGTACGAAAACATTCAAGTTATTCGAATAATATATACAACTTACCATTAGTGGGATCATGAAACCACCACAATACCATTTTGGTTTCGGTGAAATCCCCGCTAACGTGCTTGCGGTAAGTATCCACAATCATCTCGAATGTGTAACGACCCCATGGAAAGCCTTCACAAAATTCCAAGTCATCAACCATGTCAATGAGATCATGGCTGATAGAGTTTTCTGCTGAAATCTTGTGAGCCATAACTTGCGCCAACAACATCAAAGTTGCGAACCTCTTTCGGTCGTCGGAATTCTTCGCATTCACAAGCTTTTCACTGACTTGTTCGGGGTCACCTTTCCACGGCCGAAATTCTCGAAGTAATGCAACTTCTGTTCATTTAAGATTCCTCTCAGCATCCTTATTGTCTCGTGCGGATAACATTTGGTAGTGATCTTTGGAATTCTGTTCATGTGCTTGAATTCATACACAAATTTCGGCTTTGGCGCCACCTGCAAAATGACCAATTACGAATACATTATACTTCTACCGACCTAAGCGCCCCATGCGACTCAACCGACCCGTGCGACTCTAACCGACCTGTGCGACCCATGCGACTCAAACGACCCTCAGACACTCCGCGACACTCAACCGACCCACGCCCCTCAAACGACCATTGCGACCCATCCCAATCACTGAGACAACCGACTCACTGAATCGAATATGGTCATGCAACTCCTGCGACCCTTGCTACGTAATCGACTCACTGAGTCTAAGATGTTCATGCAACTTCTGCGACCCTTGCGACCTAACCGACTCACTGACACTGACACTCACCCATTTCAAATCAATAAACTGAGTCGAATATGGTCATGAAACTACTGCGACCCTTGCTACTCAACCGACTTACGGAGTCGAAGATGTTCATGCAACTCCTGCGACCCTTGCGACCTAACCGACTCACTGACACTGACATTCACCCATTTCAAATCAATAAACCATTTTGTGACTCGAAAGCTTGCAAAACCCTAGAAATCGAACTACTTACACTTATTGACGCCATTGAAGATTGACTCGTGCTCTCTTCGCCAGTGATGCTGCTGATTCTAGCTATTTTCCTTCTCGCCAACTTCAAATCGATCCCTCTCAAGTTCGACATCACTTATTTCTTTCTTGCTATAAACTTTTAAACAGGTTTCACGGCGAAAAACTGTTCGGCTTTCTCGTTTTCGGCAGTTTTTCACGTCGAAAAACTACCGAACTTCCATTTTTCCACGTACGAACATTAAGGGCAAATTTGTCTTTTCTTCAGTTTTTATTTTTTGGATTTAATAATTATTTTGGGGAATGGTATTTTTGAAATGGTTTAGCCTTATAAAGGTATTTCTGATATTCCGTCTATATTATGTGATATGCCATTTTTTAATAAAATATAAATATTGTAACAAAATAAACTTGAAATGAATTTTATTCAGACGCGTGTCCAAAAGTGGAGCATTGCAATGAATACATCCATATTTTAGTGTGGACATTATCAGATACTTCAAATTCTGATTCGATAATTCATTTTTTAATTTGAGTCATACTCATTTTGAAAAAAAAAAATATTTACATTGGTCGAAATTGAAATCAAAAGATAATTTAATAAAATATATCATAATAACACTAATAAAAATTTGAAATTTTCAAAACGGAATGTGCGGACTAAACATATCCTTCCTAAATTTACGGACGAATTAGGGACTGATTAAGGATCGAAAAATAAAATTGTATGTAACTCGTTCGCAATTTTGCGGATCGAAAAGAGGTTCCTAAATCGTCCATGATTGCGGACGAATTTAAGACGGAGTCCGGAGATGTTGCGAATCAGAGACCACGTCGAAGGACGTCCGCAATTTGCGGACGGTAACAGTGTCTGTCCGTAAACTGATCGCGTTTCCCGTCGTGTTGCGGACGACCTTACAATCCGTAATTACGGACGAGTTATAGACTTATTTTTCTATCCGTATTTGCAAACAGATTACGTATTTATTTTTCTTTCCGTATTTACGGACGATTTTATTTTTGTGTCAATTGTCATTCCTAAACATGTTTAAGACAGATCCTTGATTCCCTAAATCATAAATTTTTTGTAATGTGATAAAAGTATCAAATAAATACAATTATATATATAAACAAACGCATGTTTACATATAAAATCCAAATATTGTAAAAAATTGACTAAGCTGTAAACGAATCTTATTCATAACATAAGATGTACCAATATATAATGTTTAAGAGATTTTATCCTAAATTACCATTTTCCACATACAAAGAGAAGAGAAAGAAATTTTATTTTTCTTTCTTTTGTTACAAAAATATATAAATTATAAGTAAAGCATAAAGCAAGATCCGTTGTAGTCTAGTTGGTTAGGATACTCGGCTCTCACCCGAGAGACCCGGGTTCAAGTCCCGGCAACGGAATTTTTTATTTTCATATCCTATTATTTTCGCTGATCGAGTTTATATTTTTGGCGGGTAAATTGATTTAGTAATTAGGGTTCTACGGATTCTGATTTCAGTTATCGCATTGTATTTTTTTCCCGTAATCCTTAATTTTGTTCGTTGAGAAGTGAGAAGAGGCTGCGATGGCGAAAGAGATGACGGGTAACGTTAGCAGATTGATAAGTAATGGCGGAGGAATGGAAGCGAACACTTTGGCGATCCTCGATGCCAATGACGCCAAGGATACTCACGACGCCAACGAAGATCGTTCGTTCTCTTATTCGTCACACTAATTTTTCCTTTGATTCTTCTTTTTCTTCATTGAATTCATCCGAATTTCGTCTGACTGTTTTGATTCATTCATTCGAAACCCTAGGTTTGCAGTACCTGGAAGCTGTTCGTGCTGCTTCACTTGTACCCAAGACCGGAATTCCTCCCACCAAGTAACATATGCTTTCTTTTTCTTCAAAATTTACATGTCTGATTCAACCTGTAAGTGATTGATTATGACCTGGGCTTTGAAATTTGAAGTAAAATGTACCAAGCGATATTTCGGATATTGAGGTTCGGAAGAACTTTGGAACTCATGGTGGCAAGTTTCCAGCTTTTGAATGATCTGTATAAGGTAATCATTAATTTCTATTGTTTTATCACAGATCGTGTTATTTGCAATGTTTACTCGTAATTTTATTTATTTCCTTTTTGGCTGGAGAACAGCGGTTTCCATGGGTATACATGTCTGATTCGGCTGCTGATGAACAATGCCATTTACATATAGTTGATGAGGTACTCAAAGTTCCATTCATTTGCTCGATATGTTCTTGTTCATTCTCTGAATTTCATCTGCATTTTTCTGTTTTTGAATGTGAATTTCATCTGCAGCCTTGGTCACCGTTTAATTTTGGGAGTGATGTTGACTGTGGCAAAAACGAAACATCCTTGACAATCTCAGGTCTGATCATTGATTCTATCTGAGGAAGTAACATTTCGTTTTCGGCTCTAGTCTTAGATTTCAATGCTGGGGAGATACCCGATTCAATCGAATTTATGAAAGCTACATTACATTTCTTCTTTTCATTGTAAATGCAATTCAGGGTTTCAAAAGCTGATTCAAGATCTTTGTGAGGCAGCTAATGAACTAGACTCTCAACAATCATATACAAAGGTTTGATCACAAAATTCAAACTGCATTGTGATGCATTTTAGGTATGGTTTTACTGTGATTGATTCCCGGTTTCTTGTTCTTTCTGTTGCTCCTTGCTTGGTGATGCTGTAGGTTTTGGGAAATATGTTGATGTTTCAGTTTCTTGTGAATGTACTTGACGAGGATTTCACACCTCGGAATCGGGTGTATAAAGGTACAAATGGGTCATCTTCTATTTTCAAGATCTGTCTCTAGTAAGTGGAAATTGGAAATTGGAAATTTCAGTTGCCTTATAATCTTTTATTATCCAGAAACTATGAACTGGAGCCTTTTAAAGGAGTCCTCACTGAATCTACTTCTGGTAAATCCTGGAATTTCATGATCAATCATTCTCAAGAACTTGGGGTAATCCTGTAATTCATGTTTTGACATTGTGTAGGGTTCACGAAGATTAAACTTCAAACTCATGTTGAAAGACTGCTTATCTACTTTGTGTACTCTGTGTACTTCTGATGATCTGATGAGCAGAAATGTGAACCCTGAAATAAGTCTCGTTGAATTACAGACGAATACATTATCCGCTGTGAAGAAACTTTTAGTAATGGTAACAATTCATAATCACCATTGGTTACCATTGGAGTTTTTACTCTTTGATTATATAATATTTAGGGAATATAGTATAAAAAAATATCCAACTATTTTACTTTAGCCTAAAAAACCCAAACTTATATTTTTTTGCCTTAAAAACACTAACTTTATGATATAATTATTTTGATAAATTTGTGCCTTTTTAGACAACACTTAAAAATTCAAAGAGTTAAAATATGATTTAGTGTTTTTGTTTGTGTATGGATATGATTAATTGATAAGTTTGTGTTTTTTAGACAAAATGTAAAAATTCAAAATTTTTAGGTTCAAAGTAATAATTTGTATTTTATAGACAAAAATTAAAAATTTTGTTATTTTTTACACTATTACTAAAGTTAGTGTTTTTAAGGTAAAAAAATTAAGTTTGGGTTTTTTTAGTTAAAGATAATAATTTATATTTTATAGATTAAAATAAAATAGTTTGATATTTTTATGCTATATTCTCTAATATTTATGACACTTTTCCAGATTATGGAGCTTGACACATCAAAAAAGGAAGCTGATTTAGAGGGAATTACTACTAGAGGAGACAATGTAAGGTATGTGTGAAACTCTTTCTTCAATGGTTTGTACATCAACCATTGCTTTGACCTAATGTTTAGTTGTTTGATGCAGAACTCCAGCACTTGAGTTAATTGTCAATGATCTAACTTATGATGAATTCTTGTTGTCTACTTTCCTTCAGGTATGTTGTACAATTTTGTCTTTCTTCTCTTCTCATTCTATTGACAAGATACTGATATCTACTAAGGTTCTGACTGGTGGAGTCGTAGTCAAACGTAGATGCGGCATCTACGTTTTCTGGCGACCTTGGGCGACATTAAAACCGACTAATTGAGTTGCAGTCGCCCGAAAATGCACCGAAACGTAGAGTTTAAAAATCTGAAATTATGTTGCGTTACGTTTGTGTTTTGGTGTGTTTTGAATAAAATTACTAAAATACGCTCGTATCTTTCCCTTATTTCTTCTTTCTTTCTATTATAAATTATATTAATCGTAAATATATATGTATATGTATTATATATTTAAATATTTTTATATTTTTTTAATTTTAAAAATTTATTTCAAATATTTGAAAATTATAATTAAAAAATATACATTAAACAAAATTTTTAATTGTCTATTTTGGTAATTTTGTTCAAAACGCAATCGCAATAGTTTTTTACCATTTGTTTCTAGTCGGAGTCGCCCGCAAACGCAACGATTCCACCACTCAGATAAAATGAAACAAAACGCCGCTAATTGTTGACATAAATGTCATCAAACGCAAGCGTAAAAATTGCATTTTCACCAGTCAAATCCTAACTCTGTTTCCAACTAACTTTAGTATATTGTGTTTGGTCTTGTAAGAGATTGAATATGTTGTCTCATAAGAATTTCAATTTATATTTACTTTCCTGGTTCTTGCAGATTTTCAATGATCCTAAATGGAAGCTAGAGATCATTCTCCAATATCTCACGAAATACATTCGCCAGGTAAAAGTCATATATTATCTTATCGACTATCAAACCGTCCTTCATCAGATCAAACAGTCCTTCAGTTTTTCTGGGTACAGCCTTCTGTTCGTACTCGCAGATCAAACAGTTCTTCATCAGAGAATTCAACAACTCTTGATGGAGTCTTGAAGAGCTTGTCGAATGAGAAAACTACAAAGAGTATTATCAAAAAGATCGGGTCTGATAATGTTCAGTATCTCATTGGTCACGCATTTCTGGTAAATCTTTCTTCGCGCTCCCATTATACATGGGTGATTTCTTCTGACTAGGGGTGGGCAATCCGGATTTCGGGACATGTTCCTCGGGTTCGGTCAGGTTTTGAAACATTGAACACAGAAAACCCGAATTGTATTTGGGTTATTTAGATATTTTAGGTAATTCGGGTTCTTCGAGTTTTTTGGGTTATTTAAGTACGGGTAATTCGGTTTTTAAATGGGTAATTCGGTTTTTAAACGGATAATTCGGGTTTTAAACGGATAATTCGGGTTTTAAACGGGTTTTAGAGGTGTGAGTGAGAGGGAGAGCGAGTTGTTCATGACTCACGGTTTAGGTTTAGAGTTTATTAGGTTTTTTTTTTTGTTTTTTCGGGTTGTTCGGGTTTCTCTGGTTATCCTAAACCCGGACCGACCCGAACCCATTTAGGTTTTTGATATTGAACCCATATGGGTTTTATAGAAAACCCATATATCTCATGGTTTAGATTATTCGGGTTGGATCGGTCCGGGTCGATCAGGATAACCCGGAATGCCCATCCCTACTTCTAACGATTGTCGTTTTTTGATCAAATATTTACAGGCTTGGCTGGCATCAAGTTCATGGCAGCAAGCAAAAGACAGGACTTGTGTAATAGATATGTGCAATAGTATTATATCTGTCTATTCCAATCTGAAACAAATGGATAAGTAAGTTGCAGATCTTGTCTGTCTTGTCTGTCTGTCTTGATAAAATCTTATTGATTAAACGCTTTAACTTTTATGTTACAGGAAAAGCGAGATTTTACCATTTGGTAAAGAAGCATTGTTTACTGCTGTAACAATTCTCAAGGTAAAATCTTAGGCATAAGGGATTCAAGATTCAAGATTCAACACATCGTATCATGTCTGAAGCAAGAAAGAAGAGGGAAGAGAAGGAGCTGTTCCAAGAAGAGATGCCATTTTTATCAATTCTTCTTTGGCTTCTTGACTTTTCACTTCCATTGATCTTGTTGATTATTTTTTAAGATTAAAAGTGTTTTTTTATAATTCCTTTTATTAATGGATTGATTGGAGTATTAAATTTTCCATTATCATTAAATAGGCAAAAGATAGTGGATGGTTAGAAACACAAAAAAAAAAAAAGTTTAAGAAAATTTAAAGCAACTTCTACAAATAACTAGAAAGATTGTTCGAATTTTTTTATTTATTTTCTAGAAGGATTATCTAAAAAGCAATTTTTTTTATGGAATCATCTCGGAAAAAAAGTTAACATAGATGTTATAAATCAAATTTTTATTTCATTTTTCTGTTATTTTATCTGTGAATTTAAAACATTTAACCAAATTCTTTTGAAAAATTCATTTGAGGAAATAAATTAACTTAAATCTTATTTTCTGGTATTTTCTTTTTTAAAAGTGGAATCAATGGAAAATAATATAACTTTTGTGAATCTTATTTTTCATATTCATTAATATAATTATAAAAAAAATATTTGTGAATGATTTGAGTAGGGATGCGATACGGGCCGGGCCGGCCCGAGTCCGAAAAAGCCCGTATTTTTACGGGTCGGGTCAGCCCAGTCTGGGCTGGAATATACGGCCCGGAACCCGGCCCAACGTGCTTTGGATGGGCTCGGACTGGGCCTCGGGCCTAAAGAGATAAAAAAATTAAAAAAATTTAAACAAGTCTAAAACGCCTAAATTAACCCATACAAATCTAAAATTCACGTTAACAAATTTAGAAATGCTAAACAAATCATTAGTCTAATATTCTAAAACACATATCAACAAAGATTAAAAACTATTCCATACAAGTCCATAAATGAAAAAAAAAATACAAACAAATTTGACTTGAATCTCTTGCTCTTCCGGTTTCACCATCAATATGCTTATTGGGTCACGGCGAAAAATCCATCGGGGCCGCTAATTATAGAATCTACACATTATTCATCAAAGAAACCAAATGAACAACATAAGCAATCATATAATCTCAATAATTTGAATTGAAATGTATAAACTTAACCTTCTTCATCGTAACCAATTAACCAAGAATGAGCAAAAATTAAGGCTTGAACATTTGAGGGTGAGAGACGACTTTTGTATTTGTTGAGCACACGCGAGTCGGCACTGAAAGATGACTCTGAAAAAACTGTGGTGATTGGAATACTTAGGATATCAGAAGTCATAAGCGCTAACTCAATACCATATGTCTTAGTGTTAGTCTTCTAGAACTGCAACACATCCATATCGGTATGATCTTGCATATATATATCAGGATCACACATACATTTGTGATATTTTCCTTTTCACTTTTTTGTTTCACATATATGATCTATGTGTAAAGTAAAAATTTATTTGTATTCATATCCTTTTAAATTTTCTTAATTTTTATTTTTAATGGAAAATAACTCAAATGAAGTTAATATATATTATAAGTTATATCATAGCACATAATATTTAGGGATTTCTATCTTAGAAAAACTATTTTGAACATAAAGAATAGAAAAAATATAAGAAGAAAAAAGTTATTAATAAACAAAATAAAAAAATATTTAATTATAAATTAATAACTTATGCACGAGGGAGAGAGACGTCACGACGAGGAGGTAGGGGAGGGAGAGAGCTTTTGAGACTGAGGGAGGAGAGAGCACTAGGGTTAGGGGTGCGGGCTTTTTTCGGGCTCGGGCAGCCCCCGGGCCGAACCCGGCTCGGCCTGAATTTTGCGAGCCAAAATTTCCCAAGCCGAGCCCGACCCGATTGAAAACAGACCTATAATTTTCAGCCCAAACCCGTAATTTTTCGGGCCGGATTCGGATCGGGTTTCGGGTCGGGCTTGAAATTGAGGTCTCTAGATTTGAGTGTGTGTGTGCGTATATATATATATATATGAAATGATGGAAGTAAATAACAGTAGAAATGCATTTGTCAACAATATGAATTAAGGAGAAAAAAAAATTTACGGTTATTCGTGTATGGATGCTAAGCCCAAATTGTATATCTAAAGACGTTAAGGTCCAGTACAGCCCATCGGTGAATCTTTTACCCGGCCCAACGATTTCAAATCTTCCTCTCTAGCGCCGTCGGTAATTTTCTCACCGGAGACACCGCCTTGTTCCGTCGACCGTTTTGTACAGATCAACAGTGACCATCATTAAAGCTACATTTCCTGTCAGTATTTCTCCCCTTCCTCCATTTCTGTTTTTTTTTTTTCGATCCGTTCAAACGTTGATAAGGTTCGACTATGGAAGATCGTTGATCATCTTCGATCAGAGATGATATCGTTGAGGAAGCGATTTTTATATCGATTTTTCATTCCATCTGTATTGCAGCTTGAGGTAGATTAGTGCAACTGACATTAGGTTAAGTTTGATTGTCTTGGGAGACTCGTTTTCTGACACTCAATCTCGTAAGGATTCGACTTCCATAATTCAGACTTGAGACAGCTTCTGCTTGCCTGAAATATTGAATGATTGTCGTGGTTCCGAATGCATAGGTGTTGGATATGAGAGTCCTCTGTTTTTCCGGTTTCTTCATTCGTTAAAATTATGGTTAGGTAATCATACTATTTCATTGTTTCTGGAAATTTACTGCATCCTTTTGAACACTGAGAACGGCGGTGGAACTTACCAAATCTCATTTGCATGATGTCATGCATTCAGGGATAACCTTCTATTCTATTTGGCTTGTGGTTCAACTTGAAAATAGAAGTGTCTTCTTGGTTAACGACTACGGTTATTTCAGTATTTGCAGTTGGCAAGGGATATAGTTACCATTACTGCCAATGACTGCTAAAGGAAGTTCTGCAGACACACAGGACAAAGATCCATTGCTAGGTACTCTAACTTAATCACATTTTTCTCAAAGCAGATCGCTCAAGGATTCAAGTGTTTAGGTTATGTTTGAGATCTGATAACTTTAAAGAGTCTTAAAAATTAGTACAAGTAGAATTCACTGCTTATGTAGTAATGTCATAACCAACAATATAGAGGTGTAGCTTGAGGCAAACCATTTTAATTAGTCGTTTTAGAAATTTTTTAAAGAGAAGAATCTCCAAGTGGACCTTCTTGATAATCAAATGGTGTGATTCATAATTTTGAAGTGATAATCAATGATTTCAGTCCGCAAACCATGCCCACTATGCTTTTTTATCGTTCTAACTATGCTATAGCTCAGATTTCGATGGCTCTTTGGCTTTCTAATCTCCATGGATTTCCTGCAGACAAGGACATGGGAAAAGAATTCCTCAGTTCCTGGAAATCCATGTCGGAAGATGACCCCATGGATTTTAACTTTGATCCACCTGCCAATAACAAGAAGTTCAACTTTGAGAAGTTGTGAGTGCTACCTATATCTCAGGTTCCTTATATGCATATTTGTATGTGATGGTGAAGAACTTTTGTTGTAAGGGCATAACCTTTATTCTCCATTCCGATGGATTGCATAATTGAGATGATTTCGCTTGATAACTTGATCTCTTCTCTAACATGATTGTGTTTCTTTTCCTGGCTTCAGAGATATGGGTTTCGATCTGGATGGTGATTTTGGAAAGTTATCATCATTCAAAGTGGATATGCCAGACTTTGATTTTTCGAGCCCATCCAAAGAAACTGCCACAAAAAAAAGCTCTGATAATATACAAATCGGAAATTCCAAACAGAAAAAGGATTTGTTTTCCTTCTCCTTTGATTTTAACGAGTATGAATTCGCAATTTTTTCCATTAAGAAATCTAACCAATGCTAATTCAGGAATGCTCAGGCTGCATGTTGTTTCTGAAGCAGATTAGATGGCTTTGATCTTGAATCAAGCTCGCGGAAGAAAGGGAATGAGACTTCAACCGAGACCAGGGACTGTGACAAAGCTCCGACTAAACGTGAAAGGAAAAAAGATGATTTTGATGCTTTGAACTTCAGTTCCAACATATCGACAAATGGACAAACTGCCGCTGTGGGGAATATAGATGCCAAGGTAACTGCTTCAGAGATAAACGAGAAAGATATTTCAAAAACTTCAGATACTGTCGTTATTGATAATAGCTTAAGCGCCAAACAACCTGAGAGCATGGAAAGTTCTGTGGTGGAATCGCCTCAACGTCCATGGAACGCCAAAGCTGATAAATTCTGTCAAGAACTTCAATCCGTAAGAACATCCCCAATTAAGAAGTCATGCAATATTATCGAAGAAATAGATGAACAAAGTCCTTCAAGTGGGACAATGGTACCATTGCAATCACATACTTCTGAGACTGCACAGATTCCCGTAATGGGAGAAACTGGTCCAGAGGAAGTTTTCAGATCTGGTGTAAAAGAAGACTCTCTTGGAAGTCCAGATCAGAATGCACATGTCGAGACGATTTCCATCGTGGGATCCAGTCACCAGACAATAGAACCAAAAATGTCATCTCAGTTATGTACTGCTGTACAAGACACGACTGGTCATGAACAGAATGAATTGGTTACAGATACTCCGGTGAAGATTGTGGATCAGACTCGGACAACGCTTAGCGATCCCGATACAGGAAGTATTCCAACAGCTATCTCCGGGAAATTATCATCAGATACCTGTATCAGCCAAAATGTCCAAATGCAAGATCCAAGCACTACGATTTTCGTGGCTCCTTCTCACAGGTCAGGAAAAACAAAACTCTTTGGTTTAATCCCTAAGAATTATGATCAAACAAAAACGAATATAGAGTCATCTAAATCAACATACTCATGAAAGTAAAACGATAGTGGCAAGTGAAAATCTTCCAAAGAACTGGTAGCTCTTTGATCTTAAAACATTTTTATCCGGCTGTCAACTCTATAATTTTACTAGTACTAACATCAATAGTGATGGACTTATGTAACTGCTCAGTTTTGCAAACTTACTTCAGGGTAGTGAAACTTGATGATTTGAAGACCGCGGAGAAGGCAGGAGAAGGGCCCATCCAATCCAGATTTTTTAAGAGACCTGACCAAACAGAATCCCAAGACCTTCAACCTTCTCCAAATCGGTTGGATTCTCTGCCGGTTAACAAAGAAAGGGTAGGGCTGATGTTGCACCCCGCAAATCCGAGAAGGTAACCCATATATCTTTCAGTACATTGATGATGATGCAACCTAGTACTAACATCAATAGTGAAGGACTTATATAACTGCTCAGTTTTGAAAACTTACCTCAGGGTATTGAAACTTGATGATTTGAAAGCCGGGGAGAAGGCAGGAGAAGGACCCATCCTATCCAAAGTTTTAAAGAGACCTGACCAAGCAGAACCTCAAGACCTTCAACCTTCTCCAAATCGTTTGGAGTTTCTGCCGGTTAACAAAGAAAGGGTAGGGTTGATGTTGCAGCCTGCGAATCCGAGAAGGTAAGGCGTATATGTTTCATTACATTGATGACTATGCAACCTATTCACTATCTATTTGTCTTCATTGTGTAACCACAGTGCTAAAGATGCCCACCTGGAATTAAAATCTAGGAAGAATTCTAAAGCCCTCCATGTTGTTTCACCGAATGCTGATCATGCCAACACAGATTCCGAAAACAAGGTGGAAAATATTAATGCTGACAGGTATTTGTTGAACATATATACTTCCTACATAGAGTAAGGTTCTGTTATGTACCAGCAGTTCTCATGGGAAGAAAATCCCCAGGGACCATTTGAGTGCCGACACCGTGGGCAATGGGACTAAACTAACCGATTTTTCAAAGCTCCAAGTTAAAAGTACAACTAAAGAGAGGTCCATCATGCAGATGAGTAATAAAGATTCAAGGTTAGCGGAACTTACTCGGATCTACTGATTTTCTGTTATTTGCACTGTTCTTGACTTTTAGAAACATCGTCTTTAACTGGACAGAAAAAATTTATTTCGGTTGCATAAAATTTCTTACTTTGATCTCGGATATAAGTTTATCTTGTATTGAACAAAAAAAGCTTCTGTTTTTTTTTACAATGTTTGAGCTAAGCCAGCCATATGGGAATGAGAAACTAATACCAGAATTGTCTTTTAGTTACAGTCTAGCTAGTTTAACTGAGATGTTTAGAGTTAGCTTAACCCTGAAGACATTTTGGAATCTCTAGCCCAACTGCGAAGACGAGTGAACTTTTGACTTCTGGAACGGAATCTTTACATAAGCCCAAGGTCTCATCTCTTGAAAGGTTTAAGCTCGGGAAGATTGTGTCAGATGTTACTATGGCGAGAACCCTGAGGTAGAAATTCAAACCAATATCTGATACAGAATAGAGTGATTAAGTTCAATTCAATTGCCAAACTTTCTCCTTTTATAGGACTACCGGAGCAATTAAAGATTCATCAGATACCACACTGCACCGAGAAGTTAACTCTTCAACAAATAAGGAGCAAAATACTGATGCTCCTAGAAAGAAAAACTCTGAGATTCATCACTCGTTTGCCAGAGACAAAACACAAGCTCTGCAGCTCGCTTCCTTGAAGCGGAAAGCTCTTGATGAGGTATTGTCATTGAGAACCATTTCTTATAAGTGATTTTATTGTTGCACACGTAGAGCTAACTGAAGCTATGAATTGATCTTCCGTTTTCCAGGATCGAAATGTAGGTGCATTGCCATTAAACCCGCTCAAACGCTTCTCCATACCTCCTAGTGAAAGCAGGTACAGTTTTTCGTTCTCAATGCTTATATGCTTGATAGGTTTTTCCATCAATGGGGATAACATAAATCCAAAATTTTCACAGGAATTCGGATGAGATATCACGTAGAGGTGGTGCCGGGGGAAAGGTAGATATCTTCTTTGATTACAAAATCTATATGTGATATATAGGTCAAAGTCTCTCTTTACCTTTCAGTTATCACAAATTTCTTTACCAGTTCTGTAGCCAAGAAGACAAAATGGAGACTACAACGAAGAACCTTATTACCCGCAACAGTCCGAATCATGGACTGAAAACCCGTCAGCAAATTAACCTAGCTGAACTTGAGATCCCTGTAACCGAGAATGACGATAATGTAGAGAAGGCTGAAGCATACACAAAAGAGCTTGAAAATGTGATCATCTTTACACTTGATTGCATACAAAAGATCCTCGTTCTCCATGGAATAACCATGATTTCTTTTACTGTATGCAGATTTGCAACATTCTCAGGAAGAAACATGAAGAAGCGAAAGAGCTACTTGTTCGCGCTGTAGTGAACAACAATAATCTGCTAATGCTCAACCATCCACTATATGAACAGAAAATATCCTTCATGATAACTAAATTAGGTTTTTGAGTGTCAATTATGGGTTAGGCCTAACTAATTCAAAAGCTAACTCAAAAGAGTTTAGGGTTGTCCAACACCATATATACAAGTCCCAAAATTTATGCCCTAACCGATGTGGTTCAACTTATCATAACAATCCCCTCACGTCTAGGCTCAATCCTGGAGCCCTACATCGGTATATTCAAATCGGGATGAACCGGACTCTGATACCATATCAAATATGGGTTGGGTCTAACTAATACCAAAAGCTAAATCTTAAGAGTTTAGGGTTGCCCAAAGTTTATGTGCTAAACGATGTGGGCCAACTTATCATAACATTGAGTTCATTTATAAAATGCTGATTTTTGTGTTTACCTTAATAACTAGAAACATCCGCGTGGTTCAAAAATTCGCTGCCAAAATAACTTGTAAGGAACTCCCAATGCAGTCACAGACAATGGTTGCTTAAGAGGTAGTACCCTTTCTCTTCTGTTGAATACTAATCAAGAAAGCTTTAGAATAACTGAATTTGTATCTTACAGCAATGAACAGAGTGGAGTTGCTGTCTTGAAGATGCAAAACTATTGTTCTAAAGTTCATTAGAAAAAAGTCTTACCATTGCAACTATACAGGTACGTACGCAGCTTTTATATATCCGTTGTATGTGGTGAGAATGAGAGATGATTGATCATTGAATGTTCGATGTAAGAAAATGTGACGATCCGTATGAACATAAGCTCTTGAATTAGTGTTGAACTATATCTAGATAAACGGAATAGGACTATTAGAGGCATAATCTCGTGTTTTATAGGAATACAAAAGAAATACACAATACTTAGTTTAGAAATATTCTTGTAACATAATCTAGTTCAAATAAATAAATAAAATAACGAACTTAGCAATATAAATATCTTTGGAAAATATTGAAAATGTTGTATGAGTAAAATTCTAGTAAAACGATACCAAGTGAAGCATTCCCAAGGAACACTAAGTATGGAGAGAGAGAGAGAGAGATTAATAGGGCTGCATGCGAGGCTATTTATAGAGTTACGCGGGGACTTATAACCATAAGGTTTATTTATTTATAACGGAAATCATACCAAATTACAAGAATCTATGCCATATATATATATTTGTAATTCTTAAAATTAAGGAATCATTCCTAATCTCTCCCACATGTGTATGTATATGTAACCTTATTTTGTTCTTCAAAATATACACGAGAATATTGATTTCGTAGCTGTATTATAACCATAATTTGTTAATCTTCCAATTGTGTATTTGTATATATAAAATAAAAATAATTGATAAAGATCGCTGCATTATTTACATAGATCACTTGTGTGCCGAAGCCCCACCTGACTAGAACGAGCTTCGGCCTGAAAGTTTTAGGCCCGATACGTAACGGGCCTATGAACCAAGTTTTATCTCGGCTCCAATAAATAAAGAATATATATGACTGAGTTTTTTTTAATGGCTTTTGGGTCGGCGTAAAATGTAAAAAAAAATAGATCGATGTGGTGTGGTTGGGTTTAGTGGAGGAGAGGAGAGAGAGATATTCACTAGTGCTCTTGTGATATACTTTCCTCTTTTAGTTTAGTCGGTTCCCCTTTCTATCTTTCCTTACCTCGTATTACATAACATATATATATATATATATATATATATATATAAACGGATGGGACGGGTGCCTACATCGAAAGATAGGCAATGTGTTAGGAGGTAAAATGAGTCTGTTTTTATTTGAATAAGTCTTTGACTGTTAGTACAGTCAGTGTATGATCAAATCTATAGGAATCTATGTTAGTTGAATCATGGAGTTCATGGTCAGAGTCTGTTTCCTTCTTTTTAGCTTGAGTTAGTTATTTCCTTAGTTTACTTGTAAGTTTATTTAAGATCTTACCTTGTGAATAAATGGATATCACTTTTCAGTTTAATATTTCACATTTGGTATCAGAGCCTGGAGAGAACAGAGCAAAAGAAAATTGTGTGTGAGAAAGTGATCGAAAATACAGAGAAATCAAGAGAGGAAGATGTCTGAGAAGTTTGTGCAGCCAGCCATACCAAAATTCGACGGGTATTACGATTTTTGGTCTATGACGATGGAGAATTTTCTGAGGAGCAGAGAATTGTGGAGCCTGGTTGAAGATGGAATTCCGACAACGTCGATCGGAACGGGACAGGCAAGTGATGTGCAGAGAAAATCTGTAGAAGATGCAAAGCTGAAGGACTTGAAAGTTAAGAATTTTCTTTTTCAATCCATTGAAAGAGAGATTCTGGAGACAATTCTTGACAAAAGTACCTCCAAGGCGATTTGGGAATCCATGAGGAAGAAGTATCAAGGTTCTACGAAGGTGAAAATAGCACAATTACAAGCTTTGAGAAGGGAGTTTGAATTGTTGGCTATGAAAGAAGGAGAGAAGATCGATGTCTTCCTAGGAAGAACCTTGACCGTGGTAAACAAAATGAAAGCGAATGGTGAGGTGATGGAGCAGAGCACGATCGTGAGCAAGATTCTCAGATCGTTGACCCAACGATTCAACTATGTGGTATGTCCAATTGAGGAATCGAACGATCTGAGCACAATGAGCATTGATGAGCTACATGGAAGCTTGATTGTCCATGAGCAGCGGATGAATGGAAACGTGTAAGAAGAGTAGGCACTAAAGGTGTCTCAAGATGAAAGACCTAGTAGAGGAAGAGGTCGTGGTGGTCATGGAGTGTTCCGAGGAGGACGCAGTAGAGGAAGAGGAAGAAACGTTGTTGATCGAGCCTTAATCGAGTGCTACAACTGTCACAAGGTAGGACACTATCAGAAAAGAAGGCGAATTATACCGAGTTGGAAGAAGAAGAAGAAGAGTGCTCTTGATGACTTATCTAGAGGAATATCAGGCAAACAGAGAGGAGGTGTGGTTCCTTGACTCCGGTTGCAGCAACCATATGACAGGTTGCAAAGATTGGTTATGTAACTTGGAGAAAGGCTACAATCGATCAGTGAAACTTGGTAATGACACGAGAATGTCGGTGGTGGGGAAAGGAAGCGTTCAAGTTCATGTCAATGGCATCACTCAAGTCATTCTGGAAGTCTATTATGTTCTGGAACTGAAGAACAATATGTTAAGTCTCGGTCAACTGCAGGAAAGAGGCTTAGCTATTCTGATACGTGATGGAACCTGCAAGGTGTATCATCTAGAGAAAGGTGCAATCATGGAGACGAATATGAGTGGAAACAAGATGTTCTTTCTTCTGGCATCCAAACCACAATAGAATTCAATGTGTCTGAAGATAGCAGAGGTGATTGAGAAGGAGACAAACCTGTGGCATTGTTGTTTTGGACATTTAAATCATGAAGCCCTAAAACAACTTGCACAAAAGAAGATGGTTATTGGGCTGCCAATGCTGAAACCTACGAAGGAAATATGTTCTGTGTGTCTAACTGGAAAACAACATCGTTCTTCAATATCGAAGAAGAGCTCTTGGCGTGCATCAAGACAATTGCAGCTGGTACATTCAGACATATGTGGTCCGATCACAGCGATTTCACACAGCGGAAAGCGATATATTCTGACCTTTATTGATGATTTCACTCGAAAAACCTGGACTTATTTTCTTCATGAGAAATCAGAGGCATCGCCATCTTCAAAATTTTCAAAGCAAGTGTTGAAAAGGAGACTGGAGCTTTCATTAGTTGTCTGAGGACAGATCGTAGAGGAGAGTTTACCTCCAATGAATTTGATGAATTTTGTAAAACTCATGGCATCAGCAGACAATTGACAGCCGCATTCACGCCTCAACAAAACGGCGTTGCGGAGAGGAAGAATAGAACGATAATGAATGCGGTGCGATCGATGCTGCACGAGAAACAAGTTCCAAAGGAGTTCTGGTCTGAAGCTACACGGTGGAGCGTGCATATCCAGAATCGATCACCAACAGCAGCGGTAGAGAACATGACACCTGAAGAAGCTTGGAGCGGTTCCAAACCTAAGGTGGAGTATTTTCGAGTTTTTGGTTGCATAGGGCATGTGCATATACCTGACCAGAGAAGAAGAAAACTAGATGACAAGAGCAAGAAGTGTGTCTTTCTAGGAGTCAGTGAGGAATCAAAAGCATGGAGGCTTTATGATCCAATATCGAAAACTATTGTGGTGAGTAAAGATGTGGTGTTTGATGAGACCGAAAGTTGGGATTGGAGTCGAGCTGGTGTGGAAGAGAAAGCACTGGATTGTGGGGATGAGGAAGATCAGAACGCAGAAAGATGAGGTGAAGCTATACATGAGACAAGTCCTATTATGTCAAGTGAGAATGACTCGCTTGCATCTTCACCTTCAGATGGTAACTCGACGCCTCAAAGTCCTGTCTCGTCATCACCAAGTCCAATCTCATCACTACTGCCAAGATCAGGTGAGAGAAAGACAGATACACGTACAAGAAGAAGACCGTTTACTTAGCGGACTATGTCACATGAGAAGGTGAAGATGGTGAAGAAAATCTGTTGGTGATGTTGTTATGATGATGACAGAGAATGATCCAGTTCGATTTGATGAAGCAGTAAAAGATAATGTTTGGAGAGAAGCAATGAGACGTGAAATCAAATCAATCGAGAAGAACAACACATGGGAATTGACCACATTGCCTGAAGGATTTACACCGATTGGTGTAAAATGGATTTTCAAAACAAAGTTGAATGAAGCTGGTGATGTCAATAAATACAAGGCGAGATTGGTTGCAAAGGGGTATGCTCAATGTTATGGCATCGACTACACTGAATTCTTTGCTCCAGTTGCAAGACTCGACACAATACGAACAATAATCGCAATGGCAGCTCAATCAAATTGGGAAATTTTTCAGCTGGACGTTAAAAGCGCGTTCTTGCATGGAAAGCTGAAGGAGGACGTGTATGTAACATAGCCAGAAGGTTTCATCAAAAGCGGTGAGGAAAGAAAAGTATACAAGTTAAGAAAAGCGTTGTATGGGCTCAAACAAGCTCCAAGAGCTTGGTACAGTCGAATTGAGGGATACTTTCTAAAGAAGGAGTTTGAAAGATGCCCAAGCGAGCACACTCTGTTTACAAAAGTGAAAGGAGGTAATATTCTTATCGTTAGCTTGTACGTTGATGATTTAATATTTACTGGGAATAGTAGAGCTATGTGTGACGAGTTTAGGGAGTCGATGATGCTTGAGTTTGAAATGTCTAACTTGGGTAAAATGAGACATTTTCTGGGAGTGGAAGTGAAACAGAGTGCTGCTGGGATTTTCGTTTGTCAAAGGCGATATGCTTGTGAAGTGTTGGAACGGTTCGGAATGGAGGAGAGCAATGTCGTTAGAAATCCGATGGTACCGGGAACAAAACTCACGAAGGATGAGAATGGTGAAAAGGTGGACGAAACCATGTTCAAACAATTAATTGGGAGTCTCATGTACCTTACGGTAACACGTCCAGATTTGATGTTTGGAGTTTGCTTGTTAAGTAGATACATGGCTAGTCCAAGAATCACACATTGGGTTGCAGCAAAAAGAATTCTAAGGTACTTGAGAGGAACCACGGAGCTTGGAAATTTGTACAGGAGAGGAGAAAGCAATAGTCCAAATCTGATGGCTTTCACAGACAGTGACTACGCCGGCGACTTGGACGATCGGAGGAGCACTACAGGTTGTGTTTTCTTGATGGCTTCGGGTGCGATCTCTTGGGCGTCGAAGAAACAACCTGTTGTTGCACTCTCTACTACGGAGGCAGAATATATAGCTGCATCGTTCTGTGCAACTCAATGTGTGTGGCTTAGAAGAGTGTTAGAGAAGATTGGATCTGAAGAAGAATCTGCAACCGTGATTCAATGTGACAACAGTTCGACAATTCAGCTGTCAAAACATCCAGTTCTTCATGGAAAAAGTAAGCACATTGAAGTGAGGTTTCACTATCTTAGAGATTTGGTGAATGATGAGATTGTCAAATTAGAGTATTGTGCAACAGAGAATCAAGTCGCAGACATCTTTACCAAACCGTTGAAGCAGGAACAGTTCGAGAAGTTACGGGCATTGCTGGGAATGGTTAATCTGTCAGAAGTAAGCTAAATTCAGAAGGGATTAGCTTAAGGGAAGGTATGTTGGCGGTAAAATGAGTCTATTTTTATTTGAATAAGTCTTTGGTTGTTAGTGCAGTTAGTGTATGACCAAGTCTATAGGAATCTATGTTAGTTGGGTCATGGAGTTCATGGTTAGAGTTTGTTTCCTTCTTTTTATCTTGAGTTAGTTATTTCCTTAGTTTACTTGTAAGTTTATTTAAGGTCTTACCTTGTGAATCAATGGATATCACTTTTCAGTTTAATATTTCACACAATGGCGATCGAAAATTTAGTAAAAATTCAAAGTCATACATATAAGTATCCGTGTCATCGAATGGTGACTAACTACTTTAAAAAATATCACTCCTTAAGATGTCACTTCTTGCAATTTATTTATTTATTTATTTAATGATTGTCTGACTACGATGATTATGAAGGTAACTAAATATTACAGAGGTCAAGGAGAATATGATTTGAAGGGATTTGTGGAATCATGGGATTTGATAGATCACTTTCCTTTACATGCCCCGGCAAGATGGAGGATCTTGTCGGACTCCAATTTTGGAATATAGTTCTTGTGTTCGAGCTCGAGTGAGGGGTTTGGTAAGAGCATCAACTGACTGGTCTTTTGAGGAGATATGAGCGACACAAAGTGATTCGGTCTGAATTTGGTTTCAAATGAAGTGGTAGTCGAGGGCAACATGCTTTATTCTCGAATGAAAAATGGGATTTGAGCAGAGGTAAGTGACATCTACATTGTCACAGTAGATCACCGGTGTGTGTTGCAGCAGAACACCGAGCTCCGGAAGCAAAGAGTAAACCCAACTTACTTCAGTACTTGTAGAGGTGACAGAACAATATTCAACCTATGTGGAAGAACGTGCGACAATTCGTTGTTTCCGTGAAGACCATGAAATAGGGTAGCTGCCGAGGTAAACAATGTGAACGCTTGTTGATGAATAGTCATCTTTATTTCCAGCCCCATCAGCATCGCAGAAAGCATATAGTTTGATGGGATTCGTAGACAAAAGGTGAATGCCATGATTCTGGGTGCCATTCAAGTAACGTAGAATGCGTTTAACAGTAGCCCAATGTTCAGACGTAAGCCTATGCATGAACTGTGACAGCTTGTTCACCGCAAACGCTATCCAGACGAGTAAAGTGATACGATATTCTGTCGGATCGGAGAGGGATGTAACACTTAGCAAAGTGAGTTTGTTGTATGTAGAAAATGGGGTTAAAATAGGCTTCGAGTTAAGCATATTCAACCGTTGGAGTAAGTCACATATATACTTTCTTTGGCTGAGATGAAGATCCGACTTTGTGTAAGTGACTTCAACACCAAGAAAGAAGGAGAGGCGACCAAGATCTTTGATGGAGAACTTCTTCGCAAGTTGATCAATGGCCCTATCGATCAGATTCTGACTATTTCCGGTGATCACAATGTCATCGACATAAACCAGAAGAAAGACTTGATGATGTCTGATGCTTAACATGAAGAGAGATGTGTCTGCCATGGAATTTATAAAGCCGAAGGAAAGGAGGAAGACACAGAGCTCATTGTACCAAGCACGAGGTGCTTGCTTGAGTCCACATAAGGCCTTTTTGAGCTTGCAAACATATGAAGGTTTATCCTTGTCGACAAAACCCAAAGGTTGGACCATGAATACGTCTTCGGAAATGCGTCCATGGAGAAACGCATTGTTGACATCTAACTGTCGAAGTGGCCAACCTTGTGAGGTAGCGAGCCTGAGTATTATTCGAACCGTTGTAGGCTTGATGACGGGGCTGAAAGTGTCGTGATAGTCTATTCCCGGGCGTTGATGGAAACCTTTCGCAACTAAGAGTGCTTTAAACCTGTCCACAGAGCTGTTAGGAAGAAACTTAGTACGTAATACCCATTTACAACTCACAATGTTTTGCCCGGATGTGGAGGAACAAGATCCCATGTGCCATTTCGAACCACTGCATTAAACTCAGCTGACATTGCTTGTCTCCAATGAGGTTGTTTCAGGGCTTGCTGTACGGTTTGAGGTTAAGAAACAATCGCTGGTGAGGCAACATCAGTGAGGCTCATTTTCGTAGAGGGTTTAAAAATATGGTTCTTTGATCGTGTGGTCATAGGGTGTTGGTTCGGATTTTCAGTGGTATTTGGTGAAGATGTGTTTGGGTGGGAAATAGATGAGGTACTCGGTGGAGGGTGAATGTTTTCAGCAAACTGGACATGACGTGAAACATATAAGCGATGGGGAGTAACATCAAGACAAAGGTAAGCACTTTGTATTAGTGAATACCCGACAAAGACACAAGGAGTTGAACGAGATTGAAGTTTGTGAGAGGAGTATTGGCAAAGCCAAGGATAACAAAGAGAGGCAAAAACTCTGAGTTTAAGATAATTTGGCGGTTCGTTGAACAATTTTTGAAAGGGAGAGATGAATGATAAGGTTTATGTAGGCATCCTGTTTATGAGGTAAACAACCGTGGCAAAGGCGTAAGGCCAATAAGCAAGGGACATAGAAGCATGAGAGATGAGGAAAAGACCCGTCTCAACAATATGTCGATGACGGTGTTCGGAGATCCCGTTATGTTCGGGTGTGTGTGGTGGAGAAGTGTGATGTGAGATACCTACGGAAGAGAGATAAGGCGAGAGAGCAATATACTCATCGTCGTTATCAAAGTAAAGGATACAAATACGGTTTTGAAAACGATTTTCAACGAGAGCTTTGAATTGGATGAAAATATCTCGGACTTGTGATTTGAGGCGTAAAGGGTACAACCAAATGTAGCGAGTAAAGTGATCAATGAATACGAGATAATATCGAAACCCATCATGCGAAAGGACCGGTGATGTCCAGACGTCCAAGAAAATAATATCGAGAGGGTGATGAGATTTAAGTGTAGACTCAAAGAAAGGCAATTTGTGGGTCTTATTAATAGAACAAGAATTGCAATGAGAAATAGATGACCAGGAGTTTGACAAAGGTAATGAAAACGAAGACATAAGAGACTTCAAAATCGGAGACGCTGGATGTCCAAATCTTGAATGCCACTCAGATGAGAATGCTTTGACACATGAAAAGGCAGAAGGACTAGAGGAAGGAGATGACATAGATGACCACTCATAGATACCTCCTTTAGGCCGCCCGTTGACCGTTGTTCAATCCTTCACCTGAAAAGAATTAGAAGAGAACTCAACTGTGATGTTATTTGCATTACAATGTTGGTAAATGGATAAGAGGTTTCGCTTCATGGAGGGAACATAGATAACATCATTGAGAATAAGATTTTGAGTGTGTAATGGAAGAGAGGAGGAACCAGTTTTCTAGATCGACAATGTTGTGCCATCACCAACAACTACATCATCAGTTCCTGCGTATGGAGCATGGAGGGAAAGGTTGGTGAGGTCTGTTGTGACATGATGAGATGTCCCGCTGTCAAGAAGCCAGGATGAGATCTATGGCTGGTACATTTGAGCAACGTTTGCAGTCGGTTGCCATTGTTGAGGAGATCGTTCTCCAAATTGAGACTGTGACGAGATTAGGCGAAATGAAGGGCACCACTTTGCACTGTGACCTTGAGTGCCACATCCTTTACACTTTCCTTTGTAAGGATTGCGAGGACGTTGTTGACCATTACGGTTATCAAAAGGACGATGCTGTGCAGGGGGTCGCCACTGTGACCGAGGTTAAGACATTGCAGCATTGGCTGTGACCAGGACCGACTCAACTAGAGAAGAGACCCTTTGCAATAAAATTAAAATAGGCCCTTTTGAAACGAAATATTCGATGCTAAAAAATTTCCTTTACATGCAATCAATATTTACAACATTCATTTGAAAAGAGCTATTCTATTTGTATGTTTTGAAACGAAACGATCGATCAAGCTTCCCACATCTAAATCTTCTAGGAGACTGCTTTCAATTGCCATCAAAGCTAATCCATTCAATCTTTCTTGTGACATAGTGGTTCGCAAGTACGACTTCAATAATTTGAGCTTCGAAAAACTTCTTTCTGCAGAAGCAACAGTAATTGGAATAGTCAATAAGATTTTATACACAATTATTGCATTCGCAAAACAATTATACCATTTCAATAATTCCAATAAAGCAATTGTTCCTATCTTTTCATTTGGTAAAAATTCTCTAAGTAACTTTAACTCAACAAAAAGCTCATATCCATTGATATCTAATAAATCATCCTTTTTAAGAGAATTTTCAAGATTATTACAATGAAATTTAAGGTCTATATCTTTAAATGATAGTGCTTAGTTGAGTTTAACATAAAACCGAAGATATTATCATAGAACTTATATTGTTCAAAGCTTTTATCCAAAGAAGCAATAACTTGATCAACTATACATATAAAATACTCAATTCTAAAGGTTTCTTCTAGAGACAATGTTATTTCATGACTATCAATCTCATCATAATGTTTTTTCTACGTATCACACGTTTTGGATAAAATATAAGATCAATACCAATTTCAAGTGCAATTTCTTTCGCAGTAATCACTGCACTAGCAAATCTAGTTTCTCTATAATTTCTAAAGTATGAAGCCAACATTTGTATCTCAACCATAGCGACATCTAATAACATATTTTGTGACTGTAACTGTTTACTAACCAAATTCACCGCATGCAATATATCAAACCAAATAACCGTAGATAATTTGGACCCTACGACAACGAGGTTTTGCATCTGGACAACTACATTACACCGCACCTAATGCTGGTGAAATTTATTACATGAGGATGTTACTTAACAAAATCAAAGGTCCAACATCTTTTCAAGAACTAGAACCATCAACGGAATAACACATCCAACATACAAAGAAGCTTGTCGTTCGCTAGGCGTGCTAGACGATGACAAAGAATACATTGATATTCCAACTGACTTATTAATAATGGACGGAGCAGATCCCATAAATGCAATTGCAAAACATGTGTATGATGATTTTGAGAATCATTACAATGACATCTCCTATTTTCAAGAAAGATCGATCTTATGCCCTACAAATGATATAGTTGATGAAATAAACAATTATTTGCTAAACAAGATGCCAGGGAGTATTATAGAATATTTGAGCTCAGACACTTTATGTCCTTTAAACATGGATGAAACTAAATCAAATGAATTGTACAACACCGAATTTCTAAATGCAGTAAAGATTCCTGGACTATCCAATCATTGCTAGAAACTTAAAATAGGTACACCTATAATGTTGTTACAAAATATTGACCAATCGTTCGAACTTTGCAACGGAACACGTCTACAAATTACACAACTTGGTAAACATATTTTAGAAGGAAAAATTTTGACCGGAACCAATGCAGGTAATAAAGTTTTCATTCCAAGATTACCACTAACACAGAACAATATGACACTGTCATTCCGATTTAAACGTAAACAATTTCCCGTTGCCATCTGTTTTACAATGACAATTAATAAAAGTCAGGGACAAAGCTTAACTAACGTCGACATATATCTACCCCGACCCGTTTTTAGACACGGCCAATTATATGTCGCTGTATCAAGGGTAAAAAAACAGAAAAGGCTTGAATATATTAATGCTCGAGGAAAACAAAAAATATGCTACAAAACATCTAATGTTGTCTACAAAGAAATATTTTCAAATGCTTAAATTGTAAACAACAAAATTATAATTATTTTGTATACCACAATTGTATTTTACTATTGAATAAATAGTCATCTTTCAATTACAATATATTTGTAATTATGAAAATTGTTGTCGCGCGAAGCGCGAATACAATCTAGTATATATATATATATATATGATTAATGTATGATGTGCACAAATAGAAACAAAAATCACTTGCATTGCCCATATTTTTCTTGCATACGGATATCTGTGGATACTTGTATGTGAGAATGAAGATATCGAATCTACGGATTTTGAGTATCTTTTTAGGTTCGAGATAGATTTAAAATCATCGTAGATTTTCCAGATTTTTTGTCTAGCCTTACGTTGCACTCATTTTCTAAAATTCTTGGTTGATGATCTAGCCAAGAGATTTATGATGTGCATATGAATTAAATTTCGTATAATAATCTGAAGGAACACCACCTGTGACATACATGTTCAATCGAATACCATAAAATATTTTTTTTCTCATATCTAGATGATCAACAAGAACAAAATGTTCATTAAATAAACATAAGAAAAAAAAAACATCGATCTTGATATGAATTAAAAAATCAACAATAAAATGAGTTAACAAATGGACACAACAAACAGTTGAACAAATCAATAACGAACTTAGCAATCCAATCTCGGAGAGTAAAGCAAGTACCCATAGAACTTCCGCGGCTGTGGACGCAATGGAGCGGTATTCAGCTTCGGTAGACGAACGGGAGAGTCGTGTTTGCTTCTTAGACGACCAGGAAATAGGATGTGCACCAAGGAAAAGTAGATACGCCCCAGTAGACTTGAGATCAAGTGAATCTCCAGCCCAATCTGCATCGGTAAAGGCATGTAAGGAGAGGTTGTTCTTGGCGGATAAGAAGATACCTCTATCTTTCGTGCCAGCAAGATAGCGTAGAACTCTTTTGACGGCTTGCCAATGGATATCCGTGGGAGCATGCATGAATTGAGACAGCTTGTTGACAGCAAAACTAACATCCGGTCTTGTGAGAGATAGATATTGTAGGCCGCCAACAATGGAGCGGTACTCCGTGGGATTAGAGAGTGAAATCCCGGTGTCAAGTGTCAAACGAGATGATGACGGCATGGGCGTAGGAACCGGCTTTGCTTCATGCATGAGACAACGATTGAGAAGATCCTGAATGTACTTCCTTTGAGTTAATAGAAGACCACGAGAAGTCCGCGTTGCTTCAACTCCGAGAAAATATGATAAGTCACCCAAGTCCTTGATGGAGAAGCGGGCGGCTAGGGCATCAATGAAATGTTGGACTTGCGATGAGCAATTACCCGTAACAACAATATCGTCAACATACACCAGCACATACAATTGTAGCGCGGTGGTGTTGAGGATGAACAAGGAGGTATCCGCCAAAGAGTTGCTGAAGCCGCGAGCAAGAAGAAAAGTGCGAAGTTCCGAATACCATGCTCGAGGAGCTTGTTTGAGGCCATAGATAGCTCGCTGAAGTCTACATACATGAGTAGGATGTGTTGGATCAGTAAAACCCGGGGGTTGAGACATGTATACCTCCTCCATAAGACGCCCTTGAAGAAAGGCGTTATTGACATCAAGTTGTCGAAGAGACCATCCACGAGAGACCGCAATGCTCAATATGGTGCGGATGGTTGTAGGTTTGACAACCGGACTGAATGTCTCATGATAATCGATGCCCGGTCTTTGATGAAACCCCTTGGCAACAAGTCGAGCTTTAAAACGTTCCACGGATCCATCTTGCTTGCGTTTGATTCGAAATACCCATCTACAACCAACGACATTCTTAGCTTGTTCTGCGGGAACAAGCTGCCACGTATTGTTGCGTTGTAAGGCTTGTAGCTCAGAGTCCATTGCATCACGCCATCTAGGATCTTTCAAGGCTTGAGTGATATTAGCCGGTTCACATTCAACCTGAGCTACAAGGGCAGATCGGTTATTTCGATTAGCAACATTACTCTTAGAACGAGTAACCATCGGATGTGAATTCACACGAGTACGTGGCTGGGGCACGTCCAAGATAATAAGCTCCGGAGATTGTGTCGACGTTGAGGGCTCATCAGGAGGAGAAGTCAAAGACGGAGAGCCAATATCCGAGGATTGCCGCGGTGAAGAATCCGAGCTTAGGGGCTGAACCGGCGATGGAGCTATGAGTGGCGGTGAGAATGAGGGAGTAGGGGTGACACTAGGTGTAGAGGTGATTACCGTGGGTGTTTTGGTGGTTTGGGGGAAAAATTTAGTAGGCTCGGCAAAGGGATATATAGACTCAATGAAGTGAACATGACGGGAGATGAAAAAGCGCGACCTAAGCGGATCAAAACACACGTATGCACTTTGAGTGGATGAGTACCCTAGGAAGACACATGGATCGGATTTGGGTTCTAATTTGTTCGCTGTATAGGGACGTAGCCAAGGGTAACAAAGACATCCAAAGACACGAAGTTTGGTATAGTTTGGTGGTTTTTGGAAGAGACACTCGTAGGGGGACGACAAATTAAGGATCGGTGTCGGGAGACGGTTAATGAGGTAGGTTGCCGTACAAAAGGCATACGACCAATAGGTTAGGGGCATGGAGGAATGCGTGAGAAGTGAAAGACCGGTTTCTACAACATGCCTATGTCGTCTTTCCGATATACCATTGTGCTCGGGAGTATGTGGTGGAGAAGTAAAATGAGAAATGCCATGAGAGGATAAAAAAGAACGTAAGGCAATGAATTCACCTCCGTTATCCGAATAGAGTGTTGAAATGCGTTTTTCAAATCTGTTTTCAACGAGTGTTTTGAATTGAATGAAGGTGTCACGAACTTGAGATTTGGTTTTTAGTGGATACAACCAAGAATATCGTGTAAAATGATCCACAAAAATGACATAATATTTGAAGCCATCAATAGAATGAATTGGAGATGTCCAAACATCGGAATAAATAACTTCAAGTGGCCGAGATGTAGTAAGAGTAGAAGTGGAAAATGGCAATTTATGACTTTTATTACGGCAACACGCATTGCAAAACACATGAGGGGAATCCCGAGACAATGGTAAATCAAATGTTTTAATAACTTTATTTAAAACTAAAGACGACGGATGACCTAAACGGAAATGCCACTCGGACGAAGTGGTCTTGACACTATGAAATGCGTAGGGAGAAAGCAAGGTACTAGATGGGGCGGGCCACTCATAAACTCCATTTTTAGCGCTTCCTTGCAGAAGTTGCGCCCCCGTGCTGAGATCCTTCACCTGAAAATCACAAGGAGTAAATTCAACGGACACGTCATTAGTCTTGCAAAGTTGATTGACCGAAATCAAATTCTTGCATATCTTAGGCACACATAAAACATTATCTAATGTTAACGGCCTAGTATCAAGGGGTAAAGAAATAGAACCCGTATGTGTGATGGATAAGCCATTTCCATCACCGACAACCACATCATCATTGCCGCGGTACGGGGAGTGAAGAGCAAGATTGGAGAGATCCGATGTAATGTGATGAGATGCTCCACTGTCCAATATCCACGAGTTGGCATCATAGGATGAGACGGCAGCATGATGAGCTTGCGGTCGTGGCTCCCAATGTGAAGAGGAATGCTGCCAAGGTTGCGTCGGGGGATTCTCTAGAATACCGGGGGAGGAGACAAGACGGAAGCGTGGACAGCGTTGTACGCTGTGTCCTTGAACGCCACACGCTTGACATTTGCCTTGATAGCCACGACGTGTTGGTGAACGTTGACGTGGACGTCGAGACCAATTGGATGAGCCGTATGAACGAGATTCCGGACGAGACCAATTGGTAGAGCCGGACGAGCGAGATTCCGGGCGAGACCAATTGGAAGAGCGCATGGAGCTAGGGTTGGCCGTGATGGGTGCAACGGCCAAAAGTGGATGCGTTTCAGCAGTAGCCAATTTGGCTTCATGATTTAGAAGTTTCTCATGAACTTCTTCAACGGATGCAGCGGTATCCTTTGCACGAATGACATCCGCAATCGGCTTATACTCTTCGGGAAGACCGTCGAGGATCGCATCAAGGACATCTTCGTGATCAAGTGGCTTTCCCAATAAGGCAAGCTCATCAACAGTAGTGGTGATGGCACGGAGGTACTCATCAATGGATTGAGATCCCTTTGATGAGCGCTTGATCTTGTCACGGAGTTGGAGAATGTGGCCGCGAGACGCTTTGCCGTATGTGTTAGCAAGCGTCTTCCATGCTTCATAGGTGGACGGTGCACGTGCTATTAGGGGCTGGAGAGAGGCTGAAATTGCCCCAAACAAGGCTGAAAACAGGAGACGATCTTGTTGCTTCCACGGTTGAAAGTTAGGGTTGTCAACGGTTATTCCATCACGTTGAATTTTCGCCGGAGGAACAATTGAGTTATCCTCGATGAAACATTGAAGATTATGTCCTTCAAGGAGGGCACGAATCTGAATGTTCCACGTGAGAAAGTTGCTTGGCGTCAATTTGGTGATGTTGGCCATATTGACGGTGAGGAGAGTGTTGAGCGGATGTTGTGGATCAAAGGTCGGGGCCGCATCGGAGACACGGGCGGTAGGTTGGCTTGTTTGGCCGGCCATTGTTAGGGTTTTGGGGGAGATGATCAAGAGTTGTAGATCTAGGGTTTGATATTGTGGATCTAGGGTTAGATCTTAGATTAGATCTAGGGTAGGTTGGAAGAGGAGCGGTGGCCGCAAAGGAGTGGCTAGCGGACGCGGACGAGGGGCGATCCGGGACAAGGGGCGGGCGGTAGTGTGAGGCGGTGGATCTAGGGTTTGATAGATCTAGGGTTTGGTAGATCTAGGGTTTGTAGATCTATGGAGATGATGATAGATCTAGGGTTTGGAGGAGGTGACTAACCGGTGATGAAGAGCGGCGGAGATTGAACGGCCGGAGTATGGAGGGAGGATGATCGGCGGCCGCAAGAAAGAGTGGCGGCGGCGGCGGTTGAAGAGAGGAGGGGGGAGGCGGCCGGATTTTTAGGGTGGTTTGTTGCGTCGTTAGACTTTTCGCACCATGAACATGAAGAATTCGAATCTCAATAGATTGCATGAATCAAGCCAAAACGGCTATATGTACAAGAGTATTAGACCTAAATTACAGATGTAATTCCGGATTTTTAGGGTGGTTTGTTGCGTCGTTAGACTTTTCGCTCTGATACCATGAAGAATTCGAATCTCAATAGATTGCATGAATCAAGCCAAAACGGCTATATGTACAAGAGTATTAGACCTAAATTACAATAAAAGATGTAATTACAAAAAGACGTATATACCCCTATACATGTACCCTTTACAGCTTCTCTGTTCTACAATCCGCATTCAGGCTTCTCTGGGTTATGTTCAACAATCTGGCTTCTTTGTTCCGACCGCCGCCTCTCTCTGCTTCTCTTCAGTTCGGCGGAGACCCAAGAAAGGCAAGATCGGTCACCTCTCTCTCTTTCTGGTTCAACCGACCGACTGCCTCCTGTGCGGCCCGCCTTTCTACTCCACCAACCGGTCGTTCTCCATCTACTTAACTTTCTTTGAATTTTTTGTTCTCATTGCGGCTTCTAATAACGTGGAAAAGGCTTTTGGCATATCCAATATAAAAATGCACATCCCATTGTCTTGGATATGAAGGAACTCAACTATCATATGTGGCGCAAATTGTTTGAAACATTGTCTTATAGTGTCATGGGTCATCTCGATGCCTCTTCCGAGCCTACCGGTGCTACGGATGATCTGTGGAAAAGCATTGAAGGTCTTGTAAAACTTTGGATTTATGGCACCATATCTAAATCTCTTCTTAACTTGATCCTCAAAAAGAAGTGTTCTGCCCGATCTCTTTGGATGAGCCTCGAAAACCTATTTCAAGATAACAAAGAAGCTCGTGCTCTACAACTCGACAATGATCTCCGCACTCTCTCCATCGGAAACCTCACCGTTCATTCATATTGTGAGAAATTGAAGCGATTGGCGGATATTCTTGCTAATATTGATGCAGAGGTCCCTGCTCACACACTTGTCATGCATATGTTGAATGGACTATCTGAGAAATTTGACAACATCATCAATGTGATCAAACATCGGGATCCATTTCCTACATTCGAGCAGGCGCAGTCTATGCTTCTTCTTGAAGAACAATATCTCTCACGGAGCCAACGCCCTCAACCAACACATCACGATCATTCCTCCTCACCGCAGGTCCTATATGTTGATACACATTGTCAACCACAAGGCAATTTTCGAGGTGGCTCGTCTCGTGGTGGTCGTGGTTATCATCATCCCTGCGGACGTGGATCTCGTGGTCGTGGTGGTCGAGGCTATGGCAACTACTATCAGCATCATTGGACTGCTCCAGCCCCACCACATTGGCATTCCTCGTATCATACACCACCGCAGCCACAACATCATTCAGATCCACGGTCCGCTGCTGGGGTGTTGGGGGCTCCACCTGCTGCTTTCGTGACTCAACAGACCTCCACCTTCATGGCCTAGTTCGAGCATGCCCGCATCATATCTTTCATGGTCGACTGCGTGAGCCAACGACCCTTGCTCAGACGTTTGGAACAATACAACTTCGGGACCCCTCTGACTCTTCTTGGTACATGGATTCTGGAGCTACATCCCACCTTACATCACAACCAGGTACTCTTAGTTTTGTTTTTTGTACAACCATTATTTCTTCGGTCACTGTCGGTAATGGATCCATCATTCCTATCACCTCTCTTGGTCATGCATCAGTTCCATCCTCTTCTCGCCCTCTACACCTTACAAATGTTCTTGTCACACCTAATATAATAAAAAAATATAGTCTTTGTTCGTCTGTTTATAACTGACAACAATTGTTCTATTGAGTTTGACCCGTTTGGTTTTTCTGTAAAGGACCTTCCAACATAACGGACTCTTCTCCGATGTTATAGTTCCGAGCCTCTCTCCTTTTTAATCGCCGTACTCTCCACCATCCTTCTAACCCGTTCTAACCCGTCGCATTTCTTTCTTCAAGTCATTTCATTTGGCATCGACAATTAGGAGATCAGGGCAACCACGTTTTTCATTCTTTACTTTGACATGGTCTCATTTTTTGTAATAAACACGACATGACGGGTTTATGCAATGCGTGCCAATTAGGAAAACACACTCGTCTTCCTTTCTTATCTTCTAATAAAAAGGTATCGGCCCCTTTTGATATTATTCATTTCGACATTTGGACATCACCGATTCCAAGTGTCTCAGGAATTCATTATTATGTTGTTTTTCTTAACCACTTCACTAAGTTTATTTGGATCTATCCATTGCGACAGAAATCTGATGTGCTCTCCAAATTTCTACACTTCAATGCACTCATTCAAAAATCAATTTCAAACCACAATTAAATCTTTTCAAAGCGATCATGGTGGAGAATACGACAATCACGCTTTTCGTTCCTTTCTTCAAACACATAGAATATCTATTCGGTTGTCTTGCCCTTGGACCTTCGAGCAAAATGTCAAGGCTGAACGTGTGTTACGTACAACATGGCCTACACGCTTCTTTTCCAAGCTTCTCTCCCTTCTTCGTTTTGGGTCGAAGCACTACATACGACAACTCACCTTCTTAATCTTCTCCCGTCTTTGATAATTGAAAACGAAATCCCATTCACTAACCTTTATCACACACCGGTTACCTATACACATCTACGTGTTTTCGGATGTCTATGTTATCCAAATCTTCTAGCGTCCACTTCCAATAAACTTCAACCTCGTTCTACCGCATGTGTGTTCTTAGGTTATCCTTCGGACCATAAAGGATATCAGTGTTACGACTTAGCTTCTCGTAAGATCATCATCTCCCGTCATGTTACCTTTGACGAGTCTTCATTTCCTTTGCCTCTAGGCCTATCCTACCTTCCCCATCCTCAACATACGACTTCCTTAAGACCGACACCGAGCCATCCCCTACTATTCGGTCCATTCTCATGAAATCAAAACTTTGTCCCTTAAACTCACCTCCTCTTGATCCTTCTCCTCCCATCCATCATCCCATGGTTACTCGTAGCCAGTTCAGAATCCATAAGCCACGTCAAATCCTTAGTCTTCACACTACGACCATCTCACCATTTCCTTCTAGTCATGTTCAAGCTCTTAAGGATCCACACTGGCAGACGGCTATGAAATTGGAATATGATGCTCTTATTAAAAACGGAACTTGGGACTTGGTTCCCCGATCCTCCGGGGTTAATGTGATTCGTGCTATGTGGCTGTTTTGTCGTAAACTTGATGCGCAAGGTAACTTGGCTCGATACAAAGCTCGTCTCGTGGCTATTGACAAATCACAACGACCAGGAATTGACTGTGATAAAACCTTCAGCCCTGTAGTTAAGCCAGCTACGATTCGCGTCGTACTAAGCCTGGCGCTTTCCCGCGGATGGTCGATTCATCAATTAGACGTCAAGAATGCATTCTTACATGGCAACCTTCAAGAGACGGTGTATATGCATCAATCACCGGGATTTCTTGACACATCTCGATCGGACCACGTCTGTCTCTTACGACGATCGTTATACGGCCTCAAGCAAGCCCCTTGAGCTTGGTACCAACGTTTTGCCTTATAAGCCACTCGTCTTGGATTCTGCCAAAGTAAATGTGATTCATCATTCTTCACGCGTCATGGACAATTGGGTATATCATTTCTTCTTATTTATGTCGATGACATTATGCTCACGGCCTCCACTACTTCTTTTCTTCGGTTGATCATTTCATCTTTAAGAAGCGAGTTTGCTATGACGGATCTTGGATCATTACATTACTTTTTGGGTATCTCAGCCATACGTTCATCTTTCGGGTTGTTCTTATCTCAGAAACAATATGCTCTTGACATCCTTCGGAGAGCCGAAATGAGCAATTGCAACCCGTGTGTCACGCCTGTTGACACAAAATCCAAACTTGCACCTGATTCCGGTCCACCCGTCCACGATCCATCTCTTTATCGCTCTCTTGTTGGTGCTCTTCAGAGCCTTACATTCACTCGACCATACATTGTCTACGTCGTTCAACAAGTATGCTTGTTCATGCACGATCCGCGGGAGAAACATTTCAACGGACTCAAACGAATACTACGATATATACAAGGTACCATTACTCACGCCCTATAACTAACCAAGGCGTCTACATCGGGTCTTGTAGCCTACACGGACGCAGACTGGACAGGTTGTCCAAGTTCATGCTGATCTTCATCAGGGTATTGTGTCTTCTTGGGCGGTAACCTTTTTTCGTGGTCTTCCAAACGTCAAGCTACCATCTCTCGCTAGAGCACAGAGGTTGAGTATCGTGGCGTCGTTAACGTTGTCGCCGAAACTTGCTGACGACGTAATCTTCTTTTGGAGCTTCACCGTCCACTCCATCGGACCACACTTGTGTACTGCGACAATATTAGCTCACTCTACATGTCTACGAACCCGGTTCAACACTAATGAATGAAGCATGTTGAAATTGACATCCATTTTGTTCGGAAAAAAGTGGCACTTGGTGAAGTTTGAGTCTTGCACATTCCGTTCTCATCACAATATACGGATATATTTACCGAGAGTCTACTTTTTTCAGTATTTCTTGACTTCAGACCAATCTCAACATTCAGACACCTCACGTTAATAATATATATAGGAAATAAGATATATGAGAGAAAAAAAAAAATTCATTGACCGGAGAAGCAAATATATATGGCATAGACACTTGTGATTTGGTATGATTTCCGTAAAATAATTAAAAAAATAAATAAAAAAAACCCTATGGTTACAAGTCCCCGCATACCTCTATAAATAGCCTCGCATGAAAGCTCAATTATTCACACCTCTCTCTCTCTCTCTCTCTCTCTCTCTCTCTCTCTCTCTCTCTCTCTCTCTCTCTCTCTCTCTCTCTCTCTCTCTCTCTCTCTCTCTCTCTCTCTCTCTCGTTCGTTAAAATGGCCAAGTCTCGCTGCATGGTTGTCTGCATGCTCTTTCTTCTGCTCGTCGCTTACGCCGAAAGCCGCCCTCTCGGAGGCTCCGTCAGGACGAAAAATATGAACCGTCCGATGGATATCATAAGGCAACTTGCGGCCGATGATCATGAAACCATAGGCAGAGGACATAAGAAGTCTCTGAATAGGGAAAGCCCCGGAGGACCTGACCCTCAGCATCATCATTCTCTCCATACTTAGTCCTCATACACATTCTCAATATTTTCCAAAGATATTTATATAGTTTCGTTATTTTTCTTTCTTTTAAACTCTAAATTATGTTATAAGAACAATTTCTAAACTAAGTATTCTGTAATTTTTACATATTGGCTTAATATATATATGAATGGAAATAATCATACGTTTCCCGTAAAGTGTTTATTAACATTGGTTGCGTTTGCGTCCAACGATGATTTAAATAAGGAAATTTTAAAGTTTTCTTGTGAGAGTTATATCTCAACATGTTATAATAAACTTCATCGTTTATGTATGGATATATAATATTGTTGAGTTTTAATTTCTTTAAAAGATATATATCAATCAATTAAAAACACAAGTAAAAAATGAGAATTACTATTTATGCATTTAAACAAAAATATTTACAATTTGTAAGGTAAGTACATTTTTTTGTAACTTCCTATATTTTATGTATATACCATGAATTCCATATATATAATGAAACATTTTAAAATTTATTAAATCACATTATTTGGAAGTTAATTAATCATATTCAATATATAATACAAAGAAAGTTCTAATATAGCATCGTTGTTAAAGATGAATAACATTCATCTTGAAAGTCACGGATTAAAAAATTCAATTTATATTTATGTTATTTATCCAATTTATTTAATTTGTATACAATGTATACAATGTTATGATAAATTCTTCCACATCGGTTAAGATAGTTTTTTTTAGAGTAGTTAGGTTCAAGTCCACATTTGATTTGATATCAAAGTTTGGATTGTTTCGATTTGAATATATCGATGTTGGACTCTCAATTGCGATGTTCACGTTCCAAGACCAAACCTAGACGTGAGCGAAAGTGTTATGATAAGTTCTCTCGTATTGGTTAAGATATAAACTTTGGACTCATATATATGGTACTAGACAATCATAAACTTTTGAACTAGTTTTTGGGATTAGTTAGACCAAAATCCATATTTGATTTGATATCAGAGTTTGATTCGTCCTGATTTGAATATACCGATATTGAACCCCCGATTACGATATCCACACTCTAAAACCGAGTCTAGACATGAAAAAAATGTTATAATAAATTGTTCCATATCGGTTAGGACATGAATTTTGAACGTGTATATATGATACTAGACAATACTAATTTTTTGACCTAATTTTTGGAATTAACATAATGTATAAGATTTAAAGATTTATATAATTAATATACAGTAAATAATTATTAATAAAAGGCAAAACAAATGTGGACGACGAGACGAAGATTGGCAAAAACATCTTCAATAATGGAATGAGTCGACGTGGAGGCTTACCTTCAAAAGCTAACATAATAACAATACCGACGATGACTAGACTCAAGTGGACCCTACTAAAATTAGCAATTATATTAATTATTATTTTAATAATATTATATTTTCCGACTTTCGGTGGTGGTTTTTATTTTTTTTATGCATAATATTACAGATTTTAACAAAATCAATTTATGTGTAAATAGATACCATAAATGGAAGTGGTCGACACATAAAGAACTCTGCGTTTGGACTGTTCATTTTAGAATTTAGACAGATTATTAAATACAGAAAAAAAAACGAAAAGGATCTTTAACATTTAATAAAATATTTATAAGACTTTTTAGGATATAAATATATATATATATATAATCAGATTAAGCAAATCGGTTAATTGTGCATACGTGGAGACCGTAGTTGTGCATTCTTTTAGTTAAAGAGAAATAATACTCATTATTTCCTAATTTGAACACATCGGATTTAATTAGTCTTTTTTTTATTATACGATTTTGTACAGTTAAAAGCAATTTGCAACTTCAAATTATACACTCTATACTATTGTTTAAAAAAATAGAGGACCAGGTGAAACAATATCATATTTATCTTTTTCTTTTACAAAATAAAAAAAAAGAAAAATTTGTTTAGTTTGATATCAGAGAAAAATGCAATTATTTTCTAACTAAAACGGATTTTTATAATCTGAAAATTTTCGAACAATTTTCGGTTTTTCTTTCTCAATTTTGAAATCACAACATAAAACGTCATTTTAGTGTATATAAATATAAATATATATATATAAGATTTTATAAATATTGAATTTGAATATCTCTCGTACCAAGACAAGCTAAGTTGTAATTGGGCCGACGGGCCGAACAACGTAAACGCTCAATCGGCTCACTTGGTCCAAAGAAACAATATGGAATGTACGGACAATTATATATATATATATGTAAGTTCTAAATTTTTTAGTTAGTTTTCTGGTTGAATTATATTATATGCATAACATATTTGAAAAAATAAAATTCTTGATAATCAGAATTATTCGCTACAGTACATCGGTCCATTTTTATAAATGTTGGGTGAATTAATAGGTACTAAATAAGTTTATTATATTTATATAATAGTTATATATCAAATACCATAAAAGGCCTTGAGAGGGTCATTTTGGTCAATATTCTCAATGAGGGGAAGATCCACAGCCAAATCCTCAACACCAATGCCTAGTTCCTCAAGCTTTGCTATAACTTGTTCAAATACAATTTTGTTCCCGAATCGACTCAAATGTAACCCGTCCCTACAACTCGAAAGAATAATCTTATTAATATATATTGATTTATCAAATGAATTCGAATTTATAAAATTATTAAAATTCGAGAGATAAGAATTGTGACCATAGACATTCTGTTCGCCAGTTTTGGATTTGTTGGATTTTGGTCCATATATCAATGGTCGGAATTCCATATTCCTTGGCCACGGCTACGCATGCCTTTGCGTATGATCCGGCTGCTTCGTTCGTTCTTTCAGCCAAACCAGTTGTGTTTTCGATATAAGGATACCTACAATTTTTTATTAGAAATAATAATGTTACGATAAATTGTCTCACATCACATCTGTTAGGACATGAATTTTAGACTTTATATATGATATCAGACAATTCTAAAGCTTTGAGTTAGGTTTTTTATTATAGTTACGTTCAATCTCATATTTGATATGGTATTAGAGTTAGATTCGTCACGATTTGAATATATCGATGTTAGATTTTTTATTGTGATGCCTACACTCTAAGACCGAATCTAAACATGAGGAGAATGTTATGATAAATTGTATCGCATCGCTAAGGCCATGAACTTTAAAATTCTATATATTGTACTTGACGACCCTAAAATTTTAAACTATTTTTTTAATTAGTTAAACCAAACTCATATTTGATAAATAACAATTAAAAAAACATAATATATGATGATTCAAATGCATGTAAAAATGTCATGAACTTTGATAAATTGATCATCAAATTATAGCACAACTAACTCTTTGACTACTAATTATAACTAAAATACGATAACTAGCGAAATTTGTATGTTTTTAGTATTATAAATTCTATATTGAAACTTATATAAGAACTATAAAACATATTAATAAATTCATTAATTATTGGTTTAGATATTTATAAATATTAGAATGGTATCAAAATTCGATTAACTCAAATTTAATATAAAAAATATAACCAAATTAACCTTCATGAAACGAAAAAAAATAATACAAAGGTCATACCGGAGCCTAGCCTCCTCGTCAATTGGAGGGGGAGTGATGAGAATTACGCACGTTTGTGGCCACCGATTCTGAAATATAATCATATATATATATATATTATTTATAATGGAATCGTTAAAAAAAATCGTTAAAAAAAATTATAATGGAATATTGAAATTGAATATGTTGGTGGTAGCTGATTACAATGTGGTAATGATTAACATAAACGTCATGCAATTGGTTGGTCGTATTTTAATATCATTTTTTAATTTTTATTTTTTCACTTATTATTTCGTAGGGATCATCACTACCTTTTGTATCTTTCTGTGTAGTGATCTGAATCACCACTTTCCAAAAGCATCGAAAAGAAGTTAAATCTTTGACCATATACATGTAATTACATTTCCAAAAATAATTTTTTATTATTATTTAAACATAATATATTCAATAGTTTAAATTTATTTATCCATTAACAATGATCATGCCCACAAAACTTATACGGCAATATTGGCTCCCAATAATAATACCACTTTATCAAATAAATTGTATGATTCTTGAAATATTTAATCGGAATTATTGGCATGGTTATATCACACACACGCATATAATATATATATATATATGTATATATATATTAATTATATGCATGTGCAATATGACAGTAATAAGGTTAAATAATACCTTGAAAAAGTAAACTAGATCACGAAGATTCTGCTTGTATTCATGGAGCGGCACGTGCTGAAACGCCGAGCATCTTTCCGGCAGACACGCGTCGTTGGCCCCGAAAAACACCGTGACCGCCGCCGGAGCTTCTCCGACGCACTCCGGCGATGGAAAAACCTTCTCAACCACCTTCAAAGCCCATCTCGTGTTGTACCCACTATACCCTCTCAGCACCACATCGGCCTATACACACACACATACATCAACATCAACGTACGTATACATATAACAAAACCGTACATATATTGCCTACCTATATACGTATATATGTGTTTATATATATATGGATGTGTCATGTGTATAGATATACCTTGCGGCGGAGGAGATTGGCAAGAGAGGCGCCCCAGCCGCCGTCGTCGAAAGATTCTTCGGTGATTGAATCGCCAAAGAGAAAGATCTTTGGCCTCATCGATCGATCCTCTGATTGTTGTTTTCTTTCTCTCTTTCTTCTATTTTCCCGAGAAAACTTGGAGGAAAAAATTTCGTTATATGGTTTTGGGATGATCTTTGGGTGTTTTCCTAATGTGGTATTTTTTAGTTGAGTATTTAAGAGATGTGGCAAAAAAAAAAAACCTCAAAAAAAGAAAAAATATGAAAAATAAAAGTTGATGCACTTAAATGCCATCACCCACTACCCACTTGTCATTAATTTATATATGCATATATATATATATATATATATACACAAAACATTGATTATTTTATAAATGTGGATGAATTTTTTACACCAATCAATCTCACACTAGCTTTAGAGGAAGGGTTTAGAAGTTCCATTGTTTTTGTTCTTCTTCTTTTTCCTATAGTTTTGAGATGATAAATATTCAAATATGGTTATAATAAAAATGAAATTTTGTCTCTTGTAACCAAAAAAATTTGAATCAATTTAATTAGTAGGTAGAGGATGATATGTGATAACTTAAATTTGAATCATCATATTGAACTTCATTCAGAAATATTTTCCTCCTATGATTCGGTTTTATATTTTTTTTTAGTATTATTGATTCATGTCGATCACATATTGTGAAAAAAAATAATATTATATGAAAAAATCTCGAACATAATTTGAGTAGTAAAAAGCGTTTGTTATAACTATCTTTTACCTCTTAAAATAATTAATAAATATTTTCATATGTCTATATATATACATTATGTATGTCATATACAATTAATAAATTAGAGTTTTGACTCTTGTTTGAAGATAACGGGAATTGAACACCGATATATATAAATATATATATACTTACTGTATCAGTAACTATTGAAACACAAATATCAGATTTCGACCCAACTTATAAAATAAAGAAGTTCATATATTTTTCATCAAATACTTGAAGAATAATATATATATATATATCAATATTATGGTACGTTTTGTCTTCCAAAACAAATCAGAAATAATTGTATGATGGACTAAATCGATATTAAAAGTAATGTTCGGTTATTAGGGTAATTTTAATAAAATGATGGGGAATATTTGAGAAAAGAGTCGTTTTTCCTTCATCGAATCATTCGCCGCCACGTCAACGTCCGCGTTTCTCTTTTTAACTTTTTGTGTGTTTAGGATTTTAATGACGCATGCTTCTTAATTATTGCATGTGGGTCCTTGTATCTTTAATTATTTGTTATTTAATTAACTTTCAAAATAATATAAACTAAATAACTTAATTTTATTCGTATGCGTGAAGAAACCTATATTAATTTGTTTGTATTAGATATATAGTTCATACCTAGTTAATTTTAATGAATGAATACAAATTTGTATTTTTAAAAGACAGATTAATGTATATTATTAACTTTAAAGTTTTATTTGGGACGTGTATATGTTATTGATAATTCAAACCTAAAAAATAAAATTTAACTTTTGGATTGAAATACAAAGAAAAACGTTTAAATTATATTTTAGAAAAAGAGAGACAAAGTTGTAGTCATGGAAATATTCACACGGTGTAACATGTCAAAGTAATTAAGATGCGGGCAGTTTAATTACCCCAAAAGTTAATATTAACTCATTTAATTTAAATAGCGTTTTATTAATATCAAAGTTATAATCACTATATGATTCAACGTGTATTTAATTAACTTCTCAAATTTATTTCCGGTAACGCTTCTATTCTTTTAAAATCTATCATTACAAAACTATATAACCAAACATTTAAGGATTTATCAATTTGTATACATATTAAAATTTGCTATTTCTTATTAAATTTAATATATTTATGTTGTGTGCCTTTAATTGAATTATAAATAAATATTATAAAACCTGACGTTTTTATAATCGTAACCACTACTGTTACTACTGTCACCCAAAATCTATAAATTAGATACTACATGACGATAATTTATGATCAATTTTTTAAGGAAAAAAACTATTTCTTCTACAAATTTCATTATTTGTTTTTTTTTCACCAAAGAAAATGAAAATTCATCTTTGGAACTTCGTGGCAGTTTCACTTTTTGTCACCGTCTTGTCATTGGACAAACCAATTCTGAATTATGAATCGATATTCAACTTTGGTGATTCCTTAAGCGATACCGGAAATTTCCTAATCTCCGGCGACAAACAATTTCCGGTCGTAGGAAAACTACCTTACGGCGAAACATTCTTCAACCGCCCAACCGGTCGCTACTCTGATGGACGTCTCATAATCGATTTTATCGGTAATATTCGTATAGTTAATTATGGTAAAATTGGATCAAATTACACGAAATAAAAGTAACGGGGCACAAAATAAAAAACGTTGAAAACCTTATATTTCACATGATAGAAACTGTGATTGATTGGCAGAGCCGGTTCAGTCCATATACGATAAGATCAATCGAACATGATTTCAATTAGGGTCCATTGTTTAAGAAATAATAATTTTTGAATATACAAAAAGGTTTATTTCAATTTTAAAGCACAAGATCTTTTTTTCTAGTTGAACCGACCCTGCTTGATAGTAAATAATTTGTGTGAAAATGTAGCCGAAGCAATGGGATTACCGTACCCTCCGCCATACCTCGAAAGTGTAATGACGAATTCGTCCGTCGATTATCGGAAAGGAGCGAATTTCGCAGTGGCAGGAGCGACGGCACTCAATGTAAGCATTTTGAAAAGTATGATTCCAATCCCTTTCGACACGAACAAATCGTTGTCTGTTCAATTAGATTGGTTCAAGAAGTTGAAGCCTTCTCTTTGTAAGACTAAACAAGGTAACAATTTATAACTCTATGAATTATATCAATTTATGAATCTTTATCTTTATTTATTCGAGTTTTACGTGTTTTTTTATTGGCAGAATGTGATGAATATTTCAAGAAATCGATATTCTTTGTTGGGGAGATAGGTGGAAATGATTATAATTATCCTCTTTTGTTAACTGGAAACTTTAAATTACCCCTCGAAATTGTTCACCCTGTTGTTGATAGAATCATCTCCACAGTAGACGTAAGTTTTCATGAACTATTTTGATTATTTTAAAAAGAATGCATATATATACAAAATCATATGTATGTAAATAAATTTATTGATTATTATGTGTCGACTTTTGCGATCTTTAGGCATTGATAGAAGAAGGTGCGGTAACAGTGGTGGTGCCTGGAAATCTCCCGATAGGATGTATTCCAGTGTTCTTGACGAGGTTCCAAACAGATAAAGGACAGTTTTACGACGCGAGAAATCAATGTTTGAAGTCTTTGAACACTTTTGCCAAATATCACAATGATGAACTCAAGAAAGGTCTTCAATTTGTAAGGAATTATTATCGTAATGCCACCGTCATCTATGCTGATTATTACAGTGCTGCCATGCAGTTCTTCAATGCACCTCAAAAATACGGTTAGTATATTTCATCTATCATAAAATTTCCAATAATATATATACATATATGGATTAATGATTCATATCATAATTATTGTATTAAAATTTGTTAGGTTTTGGAGGAAATGTGCTCAAGGCATGTTGCGGAGGTGTAGGGCCGTACAATTTTAATAGCACAACGAAATGTGGGTACAATGGCTCCACGGTTTGTCCAAACCCGTCGACTTATGCTAGTTGGGATGGCATACACCTAACCGAGGCGGCTCACCGCATCATCGCCGACGGTCTCATCTCCGGTCGATTCACTCGACCTTCTCTCATCAACCCTAACTCAACCGTGTAATAAAGTCCACTTTTTTACCAACAATACGCGTGATAAGTATATTGGCAATGAAACTTTAATGTAATCGATGAGAAACTTTTTATTGTCTAAAATGGATTCCATATTATCCGTATGTTTTATTCCAAATAAAATATCAAATAAATATAAGTTTAGATTTAACTAATTCTAAAATATAATTCAAAATTTTAAGATTGTCCAATGCAAAGTTCATAATTAATATTATGATGATATAAAAACATTTTTTTCACGTTTAAACTTAATTTTGAAATTTGGGCATAATAATAAGAGATTCAGTATCGAAATATTCAAATTGAGATGTATTAAATTCTGATATCATTTTAAATTTAAGTGTTAGTGTAATTTAAAAAAAATAGTTAAAATTTGTAATGTTATCCAATATTTTAAATATATATAAAACCAATAATTTATATATTAAAAAAATATAACATTGAGAAAAATAAACAAAAAATATATAATCAGACGGTAGATTCAATTGTATGAGTGATATTACCCGTCGCCATATTGTAACACGTAAATACGAAAGTGGTCTTAAAGTTCAACCCTACACATATTAGTCAACACCCACAGTTTGACTTGTGTACATTAGAATCTGATTAACTTTTTGGTCGAAAATATTACTAACTATTAAAAATATAAATGTCATTATTTTATTCACTCTTAAGGCAGTTATTTTCCCCATAAATAGGGATCTCCTTGTACAGAAAGAGACACACAAAAAAATTATATACTCTCTCATCTCTCCTTCACCCTTTTTCTCTCTTCCTTGCTCTACGGTTCTCTTACCCTCTCTCCATTCATTCCCTTTTTTTTTTCTCTTAAGGTATATACATATATATTTACAATACTTTATTATTTATATATTATAACGTATACATATTTATATCTCTTATAATATTATATCGTATAACATATGCATATAAATATAAATATATTTGTATTTATACAATATATAATACATATACGTAATATACGTATACATATATATTTCATATTATATGTATTTAGTTATATATATGTTTTCTTAATATTATTTATATAATATATATTATATATTTTTAATATATACTTATGTCAATTAGTAATTAATTTTTAACATGTTATCAGCGTTCTAATTCTAATTAGCTAAGAAAAATATTATACGTTACATGTATTATTTTTAATTTTAATTTTTTACGATATCGATTTCGATTTTCAAGTAAAAAAATTATATATAGACCACGTGGAATATATATCCCGGTCATAATATATATTATACTATATGATTCTGCGGGCTCATCCACCAATCAATAATATTAATAGTTTATGAATATTTATCTGTTATTTATTCTTGTTATAAGGATGGCTATGCCGCCATTTTTTTACGTCATATTTTATTTTGTTAATTATTATATTTATGTGGAGGATGAAACCCCATAATTTATTTAATTTATTATTGTTATGCGGATGGCCGAGCCACCAATTTTTTGTTATATTTTATTTTTATTAATTATTTTATTTATTTATGTGGAGGATTGAAAAAAAAATTTCACCCCATAATTTATTTAAATTATGTTTTTCATTACTTAATTGTTAATTGGTTAAATAAATCTAAAAATGAATTATCTATAAATACAAACGGATCTATCGCATGAATTGTTATATAATAATTTATTTAAAATTTGTTTTCAATGTCATAACTTATATTTGTTTATTTTTTCTCTTCAATGATAACAGATCTTCATGTCGAATTTGGTGAATCTCAAAATCACAGCACTAGATGCCTCTGGAAAAAATTATATGACGTGGGCATTTGATGCTAAAATGCATCTAAAAGGCAAAAAGCTTATTGCCACGATCGATAAAGATAATAATTCCTTAGAAGAGGAAAAGGCAAAAGCCATGATATTTTTACGTCATCATATTGCCGATGGATTAAAAAATGAGTATCGAACAAAAGAAGATCCCGCAGATTTGTGGGAATCTCTTAAAGATCGATTTGATCACCAAAAATATGTGATACTCCCAAAGGCAAAGAATGTTTGGTTGAATCTAAGATTCCAGGATTATAAAGCCGTCGATGAATATCATTCTGCAATGTTTGAAATAATCTCCAGGATGGAATTATGTGGAGAAAAAATAAGTGATTATGATAAGCTGGAAAAAACATTATCGACGTTCCATGCTGATAATGTAATTTTACAACAACAATATCGCGCGAAGGATTTTAAGACCTATCGCGAATTGTTACAGCTTCTCCTCGTTGCAGAACAACAAAACGAGCTATTAATGAAAAATCATCATGCTCGTCCCTCTGGTTCTGCACCATTGTATGAAACAAATGCGATCTCATCAAATTATAACCACTGGCATGGCCGTGGGCGTGGATATGTATGTGGTCGTGGTCGAGGCCGTGGACGTGGTCGCGGTCGTGGAAATGGATATGGTAGAGGAAGAGGTCGGAGTAATCCACCAAATAATTTCTGTCATGGAGAAAATAAAAGGAAAGATTATCGAGTGAATGAAAATGAAAACGTGACTAAAAGGCGAAAAGATACAATATGTCATCGATGTGGTATGAATGGACATTGGTCCCAAGTATGACGAACACCAAGACATTTTGTTGATTTATACCAGAAGTCACTGACAGATAAAGACAAAAATGTTCAAACGAATTTTGTCTCAAATGATCTCCTGGATAACGACAAGGTTGGGATGCACCTTGACATTGCAGACTTTATGTATCAACCTGATAATGAAAATGAGAAAAGAGAATAAGATTTCGACATGGATTTCTTTGTTATCATTATCTCGTTTTTTTTAAGACTTAGCTTGTTTTTTTTTGTATTTTTCCTTTCGCTGTTTAGTTTTTAAAAGTTGTATTAGATTATCTTTTGTTGTAATATTTTGTTACATTGTTATATATCATATGTGAAGTTTGCTTCATATTTTCAGGTTCATCTATATCTTTATCGGATCAAATTAATACAAAATATGTCACGATCAAACATCAATGATGGAGACATATGTCTAGTCGATTGTGCTACGACACATACAATATTGAAAGATAAAAAATATTTCTCCAAGTTGAGAATACATGAATCCAGTGTCAATATAATATCTGGAAATGCAAAAATAATTAAGGGATGTGGAGAAGCAAATTTTATAATGTCCGGAGGGACAAAATTTATCATACAAGATGCATTATTCTCTCCACAATCCCAAAGAAACTTATTAAGTTTCAAAGATATTCGCCAAAATGGCAATCATGTTGAGACCATGAATTATGAAAATCGTGAATATCTTTATATCACGACAATGATTTCTAAAAGGAAACATATTGTGGAAATTTTACCAGCTTTATCCTCTGGACTATATTTCACAAAGATAAGAATGGTGGAAACATATGCCATATTCAACCCAAGATATGAAAACATGTTTAAGATTTGGCATGATCGATTGGGTCACCCTGGTTCAATAATGATGCGAAAAATTATTCAAAATTCCAATGGTCATCAATTAAAACATGAGAAGATATTTCAATCTCATGAAATCACATGTAGTGCTTGTTCTCAAGGAAAATTAATAATAAGACCATCATCTGTCAAAGTTGGACATGAATCACCATCGTTTTTAGAACGATTACATGGGGATATATGTGGACCTATACATCCACCAAGTGGACCATTTCGATACTTTATGGTATTGATCGATGCTTCTAGCAGATGGTCACACGTTTGCTTATTATCAACCCGTGATGTTGCATTTGCGAGTTTTATTGCTCAAATAACAAAATTACGAGCTCAATTCCCCGATCATCCTATTAAGAAGGTGAGGCTTGATAACGCTGGTGAATTCACTTCTCAAGCATTCAATGACTATTGTGCATCGATTGGTATTGAGATTGAACATCATGTACCACATGTTCATACACAAAATGGTATGGCAGAGTCATTGATTAAACGTCTCCAACTTATTGCTCGACCATTGCTAATGAAAACGAAACTTCCAGTTTCTGCTTGGGGGCATGCCATTTTACATGCTGCTGCACTAATTCAAATAAGGCCAAGTGCTTATCATAAATATTCTCCATTGCAATTATCAAATGGCCAAGAACCAAATATATCTCATCTTCGAATATTTGGTTGTGCTGTATATGTTCCAATTGCTCACAGCTCGTTTTGCTTATTGTCATTTTAATGAGAATAATTCCCACCGTTAGGAGGAGGAATAAAACAAACCTCATGAGAGTTAACATGGAAAACACAATCATTGCTATATCTTGATCCTCCTACAAAACAATGTAATATGGAAGTACAAAAGATAATACATTTTCAAAATATTGCGAATAGACTTCCAGATGGGTTCAATGATACAGCTCGGGTTACAAAATCATATATACCGGCTGCAAATGCACCTGCTCGTATAGAAATACCAAAAGGGCACACGGGTGAAAGAATTTCAAATGAGTCTACAACACGCTTAAAACACGGACGATCACTTGGTTCTAAAGATAAAAATCCTCGAAAGAGAAAGAAGTTTGATAGTAATGATGATTCTCAAATAATAGAGAACATTCAAAAAGAAACAAATGAGGAAGATGATCTTCAAAATGAAAATCATGAAAATAATCATGAACATACAGAAACCAATGAAATTTCCATCAATTATATATATGATGAAAAGATTATAAGAAGAGATGAAATAAATGACAATGATGGAATATTCTCTTTCTCTGTATCCAAAGAAATTGAAAATGATAGTGAAGATCTAGAACCAATGTCAGTGTTAGAATGTCAAAAGAGACATGATTGGATCAAATGGAAAGAAGCTATGCAAATAGATTAGACTCATTAAATAAAAGAAAAGTATTTGGACCCATCGTTCAAATTCCAAATGGTGTCAAATTGGTTGGATGCAAATGGGTTTTTGTACGAAAAAGAAATGAAAAAAATGAGGTCACGAGATATAAGGCACGCCTTGTCGCACAAGGGTTTTCCCAGAGACCTGGAATTGATTATGAGGAAACATATTCCCCTGTTATGGATGCAATTACATTTAGATATTTGATGAGTTTAACAGCATCCAACAACTTAGATATGTACCTTATGGATGTGGTTGCGGCATATCTATATGGATCTTTGGATAATGATATATACATGAAAATCCCTGAAGGATTAAGAATGCCGAAAACATCAAACTCAAAACCTAAAGAAATGTGTGCAATAAAATTGCAATGATCTTTATATGGATTGAAACAATCTAGACGTATGTGGTATAATCGTCTAAGTGAATATCTATTAAAAAGGGGATTTGCGAATAACCCTATTTGTCCTTGTGTTTTTATTCAGAAAACAACAAGTGGTTTTGTGATTATAGCTATTTACGTTGATGATTTGAATATAATTGGGACCTCAAAAGAGATTGAAAATGCTCGTAATTTTCTGAAAAAGGAATTTGAAATGAAAGACCTTGGACAAACAAAGTTTTGTCTTGGTTTACAGATAGAGCATCTAAAGACTGGTATATTTGTACATCAATCGAATTATACAAAGAGAGTATTAAAACGCTTTAACATGGATAAAGCAGATCCATTAAGCACTCCAATGGTATGTAGATCTTTAAATGTTGAAAAAGATATATTTCGTCCTTGTGAAGAAAATGAAGCTATACTTGGACCAGAAGTACCATATATGAGTGCAATAGGGGCTCTCTTGTATCTAGCAAATTGCACTCGTCCTGATATAGCATTTGCTACTAATCTCTTGTCACGATACAACTCATCCCCTACACGTCGTCATTGGACAGAGATTAAACATATCTTTCGATATTTACAAGGAACGATTGATTTAGGATTATTTTATCCTAGAGATTCCAAATGCGAATTAATCAGTTTTGTAAATGCAGATTACTTATCAGATCCTCATAAAGCTAGATCACAAACAGGATATGTTTTCACAATTGGAGGGACAACAATATCATGGCGTTCACAAAAACAAACACTAGTTGCAACATCTTCAAATCATGCTGAAGTCATAGCACTTCATGAAGCGAGTAGAGAATGTGTGTGGCTTAGAGCTTTAATTCGACACATACAAGAGACGTGCGGATTATCAATTAATATCAACCCAACAATACTATATGAAGATAATGCCGCTTGCGTTGCTCAAACAAAGGAAGGATATATCAAAAGTGACAGAACAAAGCATATACCTCCAAAATTTTTCACGTATACACAAGAGCTCGATAAGAAGAAAGAGGTTGATGTTCAATACATCCGATCATGCGAAAATGTAGCCGATTTATTCACAAAATCGCTCCCTACATCAGCATTGAGAAAACTTATTCAAAATATCGGGATGCGTCACCTCCGAAGCTTATGATTAAACAAAGGGTTGACAAATCAAGGAGGAGTTTGTTGACTGTACTCTTTTTCCCTCATCATGGTTTTTATCCCAAAGGGTTTTTCCATGATAAGGTTTTTAACGAGACAGTCAATAGTCAATAATAGACATTTAAGGAGGAGTATTAAAAATATAAATGTCATTATTTTATTCACTCCTAAGGCGGTTATTTTCCCTATAAATAGGGATCTCCTTGTACAGAAAGAGACACACAAAAAAATTATATACTCTCTCATCTCTCCTTCACCATTTTTCTCTCTTCCTTGCTCTACGGTTCTCTTACCCTCTCTCCATTCATTCCTTTTTTTTCTATTAAGGTATATACATATATATTTACAATACTTTATTATTTATATATTATAACGTATACATATTTGTATCTCTTATAATATTATAACGTATAACATATGCATATAAATATAAATATATTTGTATTTATACAATATATAATACATATACATAATATATGTATACATATATATTTCGTATTATATGTATTTAGTTATATATATGTTTTCTTAATATTATTTATATAATATATATTATATATTTTTAATATATACTTATGTCAATTAATAATTAATTTTTAACACTAACAAATATTTTTGAACAAAATGATAAATTTGTATTCTCACTATCAGTAGTTTATATAGTCGGATGTATACCCATTTTAGATGTGTGGATTTTTCAATATTTTCGATTTGATTTTTATGTTTATTATTTAGAATGATGTTTCTAATTATTCGAAATTTCATATATTTATATAATTTTTTATCATAGTCGTCACGTATAATAAATCTAAAATTTATAAATTATAATTAATTAAAAAATAAAATAAATTTTAATTGATCTAGCTATATAATTATGTGTAACAAAAATTGCAAGAAACTAAAAAAGTTTAAAGTAATAGAATAAATTTCATACATGGATATGTAACTTGTATAACCACACTAGAAAGATATTTTCAATATTTTCAATTTGATTTTTATTTTAATTATTTAGATTGTTGTATCTAATTATTCGAAATTTTATACAAAAATTTATACAACTATAATAAATTCAAAAAAATAATAATAAAATAAGTTTTATATGATTATGTAAAACTAAATTGCAAGAAACTAAAAAAAGCTTAAAGTAACTCATATATCACACTAGAAAGATATTTTAGAGTATAAAAAAGACTAATATTTACTATTCGATTTGTTTCATCCAAATATTTTATATTTAATTTGATATAATAGGGTTTTTAAAATAAATTTAAGAATCCCAAATAGGACCAAAAGCAGGAAGACCAGAAGCTTTACAAGCACTAACAACATCTCTACTTCCTTCAGGATTACTTGTCACAATCACAACTTCAGCTCCAAACTTCTTGGCAGTTTCAAGACTCATTTCCGACACATTTGGTCTACCTCGTACGGCCGTATCATGAACTATTATCTTATCTTTATCTCCATATTCCTTCACCATTTTCACTATCTCCCTCCCCAAATTCTTCTCAATCTCTTTTGCCACCCATAGCAACTTTACATTTGCCCTATTTGGCTGCAATAGAAATGATAAGAACACACATATCCCTGACCCTGTCGCCACGAGTAGAACCTGTAATGATACTACAATATCAGTACCTTTGCTATGATCTAAATCTGTTCAAAAGTGTTAACCTTTTCATTCAATCTAAGAATCAAATCATAGTAAAGTTTCAGTTTCTTGTTCAATGGTTATATTTCTAGAGAGACATAATATGTTCTTTTATAGGCAAAAAAGATCTTTTCTTCGTTTGAGCTTTTTTTATGACTATGAATCTTGATGGTGAGAGGAGTTAAGACTCAAAGTTAAATTTTATGTTTGTTTGATCAATTTTATTTTGAAATTCAAATTTAAAATCTCGACTCGGATTTTGAATCACGTTTTGACTCGAATTTTGAGTCTAAAATATATAAATTACTAAAATACTTTTAAAAAGTATCAAAATTGATATTTTTTATTAAATTGTATAATTAATATTATATATGATTAGTTTTTATTTTTTAAAATATATTAATTTATTTTAAATGTAACTTATAAATAATAGTAATAATTATAATCATTATAATTTTAAGTGAAATTAATAAAAATGATTAATAAATATAATTTATATATAAAATGTATATTTTGGTAATTTTCTTACAAAAATATTACAATTTAAAATTCTTATGAAAAACTTAAACTCTAATTTAAAAAAAAAAATAAACTAAACTTAAAATTTTGATTTAAATTTTACTTTGAAAATATCAAACAAATAATTTAAAATTTAATTCCAAATTGAAACTTAAACTCTAATTTTAAACAAATAAAAAATTCTATAAAACAAGATGCATAGGGTCATGAATATAATATTAGAAGTTGTACCTTCTCATATAAGTTGACCAAGTACGGTAGTCTGGCGAAGTGAATCGTACGGACCCACAAGTGCGTCGGTGGTTCTGTGACCAACGACTTAGTGAAGTCGCCCACAGCTCCGGCTAACATCATGTGCGACGTCTTCCCATCAGAAATAATTCCAAAAGCGTGCCATTCCGATAACGGCGACGGACTAATCCGACCCAAGATTCCGGCCTTGACACCTCCTGCGAATTTGATTAATGAAGCATGGCCAGAAGGAGACGATATGTTAACCGGGACGCGTCTAACTGTTAACCAAGGAAGTATAATCGTGATCGTGATCGCTAACGTGAACCAAAATTCTTGCGTTTTGATCAATCTTAACCCGGTTTTGTTATATGATTTGGTTATGGGGTCGTATAAGACGGTTAAGATAATGAATGCCCAAAGAAGACCTAAGGCGATCCATCCAGTAAATCTATGGATGCGTTCAAAGACGTTATGATGTAAATGGTGAAAGAGAGGAAAGGCCGCGAGGGAAGAGAAGCAAAGAAGAGAAACAATGGCGGATCCAACGGCTATAATCTCAGTCGAAGTGTTGACTTTATCTTTGACTGTGAGAGTCAACGCATAGATGAGCCAAGCAATGGACGAAATGGCACAGCCACTGTGAATACCACCTAGGGTTTGTAAAACCGATGTAACTGCGGTTTTAACGCATAAAGGTATAAAAGATCGGCCGAGAATTTTTACAGTGAGGTAAAAGATGATTCTCAAGAAGGCTTCGCTTCTGCAGAGAGTGAGGGTAAAAATATTGGCTATGGAAAATAGAGCTGCTTTGTTTTTACCGTATCTGAAATTATCTGTGGCTGTAAGGACGAGAGCTGTAATATTCAAAGTTAAAGAAATAACGAAGAGACGTTTGTAAACGGTGAATAAGCCTTGATCAAGAAGTATGATTCTTAGTCTCGACCAGGGTTTTCTTGCGGTTGCGTTTTCAGAATTTTTCTCTTGCGGTTGCGTTTTCACGTTGCGTTCAATGATTGCTTTTTCCACCATCTCCTCGACGGGTTTTCCATCTGTTTCTTTGATCTTGCCTTCTTCTAAATACTCCTCCAGAGAAATTTCATTGTCATCTATGATAGATATTAGAGTAGAAACTGTAAGAGTTACAATATATAGAATAAATTTTAATTTTTTAATATAAATATTTAGAAAATACAAATAAATAATAACATAATGAAATCTAATGAAATATTAGGTATGTATAATATTTAGAATATCTAGAATATAATATATTAGGTATGTATATAATATTTAGAATATCTAGAATACATGTCTAAATGTTTTATAGTTATTTAAAAGATAAATAAATATTTATAAAATATATTGAAATTAATAATTTTTATATCTCATTTTGGTTTTTTATGTAAAGAAAATATTTATCTTTGTATTGGATAATTACATTCTTTTATATAGAAATTCAAAATGGTATGGTAGCAAAATTCCGTAAATTCATATTTTATAGTTATTTATTCTCTAAATAAATAACTATAAAATATTTAAATATATAAATATTATAAATATCAAATATAGTAAAAATAGTTCATAACATTCTTGAATCTCATATATTCACCTTCAAGATCGCAAAAATGACTGCTCGGTCGGCTCATGGAGTGTTGAAGCGATGAAGGAAAGATTCTTGAAGTGTTTCTCATGAAGTCCCATGGAAGCCGGAATCTGCCTCTCGCAGACGCCGAACGTTCAGCGGCTGCGTTGCTATCGCTGCAAATAGTGGTTGCGACAGAGAAAGGGCTCTCATGAGGTTGGATCTCAAACGCCACTCCTCGGCAGCTTGAGAATTTCACGCCGCTTTGCATTATTGTTCTACAATTATCTATAAATATATATATATATATATTATATACCGCAAACGCTATAAGCTTTTTGTTGTTGTGTTTTTTTTTTCCTTTGGCTGTATAGGTTATGTATGTTGTGAATGGCTTGGAATAAGTGTTGCTTTTATATCGATATGTTTGGTAAAAAAAAATTATTTATATATAATATATATTAATAATTTATTTTATTTTGTCTTAAATGTAATAAAGAGTATTAGAAACATGTGTTGACTGTGAACGTTTCAGAAAATCAATATCTTGTTATTTTGGCATTTTGAAAATGTCAAATAAAACCATAATATAACTTGGTTCACCGGTCATATATATTTCACCACCAATATCTCAAATCGAAATATTCAAATAAAACCATAATATAACTTGTTTCGCCGGTCATATATATATATATATATACGTCTTATTTTGTGTGATGGAATCGGATAATGCAATGGGACGACACATCAAAGAGGTTGGGGCCAAATTAAATGCACAAGAAGCCATTATGGACTTTTTGCATTAGGAAATTAAATGAAGTCACTTACATAGCGAGTTATGAAATTCTTATAAATTATACAATATTATATAATATATGATATACTTTTTAACTAGAATATTTTTTGTTATTTTACATCTAGTTGTAAAATTTTATGATATGAACAGTTTCCATACTGTTAATTTTTCTATTAGATTTAGTGAAATTTTATTAATGTGTAATCAGAAACTAATGTTTTTTTTAGTTGTAGTCAACTGGTGCTTATATATATATATATATATATTATATAAGTAAAGAATTTGTACATTGAACTTTGACTAAGCCCTTCTCGACATTCACTCTGTGGACAGTTTCCAAGTAACGTCCCAGTTATGTTTTATTTTAGAAAATCTATATACCTTTTTAATATTTGTCTACAATTACAGAAATATTTTACCCTTCAAATTTCTATTTTCTGAAAAGACAATTACTGGGCTAAAAACCAGTTATATATATATATATATATATATCCTTTCACATTATCTGTTTGGTTTCATATTTTGAATTATTAAACAAAATAAATATGATTTATTGTAATGTTGTGTTGTAAAACATTGGTATGTTATAAATTTTTATATATTACATTGATCAATTAAAAAATTTTGAATTAGTTTTTATATTTAACTAACTCCAAATATATTTTACATGAAATTTGTTATAATTAAAATTCTTCATTGAAATGTCTACTATTATAATGTTTACATTTTATAACTAACTCTGAAAATATCAAAAGAATATTAATGTTGTATCCATTAAGATATACAATAATTATATATATATATAATATTTGACAGTCAAAACTATTAAATTAATCAAAACCCATTTTACATTTAGTTTTGTATTATTTGTTTGAAAAAAATCTTACATGGAAAAGTAGAAAAACAATGCTCATGAAAGAATCCGGTTACTTCGAAAAAAGAAACAGTCAAATTCATGTCTAATATGAATAAACTAATCAAATCACACAATTTTAAAACATAGAAAAAACAAATAAATTCTCCAAAACACACAATTAAAATTCAATATCATCATTATCATCATCATCATCAGTCTCATGATCCATCAAGATCCAAGAACCGTCGTCTTGTTGAGTCATGCCTTTGTTCTTAAGAACTCTCCAAGAACTTGGGATCATATACTCATCCTTCAATCCGTCAATGGGTTTGTTGACCAAAGCGATATCTCGTTCGACTTGGAGTTTGAACTCTTCTTTTACACCTTGAGTCCCGGCCATACCATGCAAATACACCTCCATTGTATGAAACAACCTAGGGTTTCCTGGTGACTTCAGGTATGGAGATTTTCTCGTGTCAATCATCAACTCTTCTCCTACTTCCGAGTATCCAATCGGAGGGTAGATCGGAACCACGTCCGGTAGATTCCTTATCCGTAAAGCCCGTAGATCGTCGAATCTATTAGATAACATCATCATCAAAACGAGTTATGTTGAGCATTAATAGATACTACAAAAAATTTACGGATTAAGGACGCCCACCATCTGTCTGTAAATGCACGTCGCAAAAATAAAATTATCCGCAATTACGGACTGCAAAGCCATCCGCAAATCAACGAGAAACGCGATCCGGCTACGGATGGGAAAACAACTTAAAATTTGGGAACGGATCGCGATCCATGTGATTGATACAGAAATATTCTTTGAGATATTAACTAAGATCAAGAGTATCTCGTAGAATATAATCAAAATATTAAGTCAGATCTCAGAGAATATTCTCGTATCAATCACACAAATTATATCCGTTAAAATTGAGATTGTAACTTCAAATTTGTGAAATTAGATGTATATTTGACATGAATCTTACCCGGAGAAGAATTTCTTGAACTGAGAATCACCAACGCGAGGAGAAGCGAAAGCGAAAACGGTGACGGGACAAGACTTGTGGGGATGATTTTGGGGTCTATTGTATCCATTGGCGACAATGTCAGTAGCACTTAGGGTTGAGAGGGCCGCCCCAAGGCTGTGGCCACATATGCTAATGCTAATCTCTTCCTCCTTGTACTTCTCTACTAATCTCCTTATTTCTTCCAATACCTTCGTATAATCATTTCCATTCATTTAGTATTTTTATTAAATTATAATATGATTCCTTTTAATTTGAATATTATTATAATTCAAGATTAGAACATGCATTATAGGTTTATACATATTATTAAACAAAACTAAAATTTTAAATCAAATTTTTTGATAAATTATGTATAAACCCATATAATATTTTAGATATATCATATCAAATATGATTCGTTGTAATTTAATATTATGATGTTAGGAAGATGTTCGTGCTATCTTTTTTCTAGATTCCAAACTAAATGTTATATTGTGTTATTCCATATTTCATATTGATTAGAACATGAATTATAGGTTTATATATTATTAAACAAAACTAAAATTTTAATCAATTTTTTTTTGTTAAATTATGTATAAACTCATATAATATATATCATATCAAATATGATTCGTTGTAATTTAATATTATAATGGTAGGAAGATATTCGTGATATTTTTTAAGTTCCAAATTAAATGTTATATTATATTATTTTATAATAATTCGAATTATAATAATTCGAATATGAATTATATATTTATATATGTTATTAAACAAAACTAAATTTTAAAATTATTTTTGAGTTAAACGATGTAAAAACCCATTTAATATTTTATTTTAAGGGGGTTAATATGACTATATTTTCTAATTAGAGTTTGGATTAGTAGTGTAATTAGTATATACATACTTGGGTTCTGGCACTAGCTTTATTGAAGGGTGAACGTTCATCCTCTGAAGTATAAATGGAATACCATCCTTGATGAACTCGAACTCCATCAGAATTATTATCCCCAAAAAGCTTTTTAGCATCGACCAAACCAAAATCGAAATCGTTAATCCATTCTAACGTTTGGATCGTCCCTCTCCAAGCCACCACGATATCTCTACGACCTAATATTTGTTTTCCATCATCCGTAGCCACGGCCACATACCCTATCCAATTCGATTCTTTCGTCCATCCTTCAGGTGACACCGGAAATACCAAGAATGACTCGGGCATGCTGATTTGAGACGTCGCGTACAGAAACTTAGTTACTTCGTACTTACAATATGGATGTCCTTTCTCTAGACCCACCTGTTCATAAACATTTACGAACATTTTCAAACGTTTGTTTCACGTCGTTTAGAAAATAATTCATTGGTTATATCATCGCTTGAATTAAACATAAACTCATTTTGATATATTGGATTATACATTTGAATTAATTTAATATATTAGATCATCTATTGTCATTATAACAGAGATTGATTTATGGATTTTTTATATAAGAAATTGGATAATTTCAATCTTTTTAATCAATTCTTGAGTTAAACATCTCGTTTAGAAATAAATCATTAGTTGGGTCATCTCTCAATTTAGATATATTAGATCATCGATTTGAATATTTTGATATTGGATCTTCCATTATGATGCAAATGTGTTACGGTTGAATGTGCACACATCAATCTACAAATGAGATTGAATGTTGTTATATTATATTATCTTATATCGTATACGATATTGTTATGATAAATTGTTTCACTCCGGTTAGGACATAAATTTTGGACTTCTATATATTGTATTAGATAATTCTAAACTCTTGAGCTAGTTTTTTGAATTAGTTAGACCAAAACACCTATTTGAGATTATATATAAACTCTTATAAAGAATATTTGATTACTCAAAATTTTAAGTTATTTTTTTTTTTGCGCTGAATTAACTCGAATGTATTGGGACATACAAAGACTATTGAGATATACGACTCCTCGTCTCCACATGCCTCGTGATTATACTTCTCTTCATTTTAGTTTTTTCGTAATCATATTTTTTCGTTGTATATCACAATAGTCTTTGTATGGCCCAATAGAATCCATTCCGTCGGCACACTAGATGCTTTGTTGATGATCTTTTACTCGTAGGCTTTTGTTGTGATATATTGTCCTATTTCGGCTAAAGACATAGATTTTGGTCTCATATATACTAGTTTTTTGAATTAGTTAGGTCCAACCCATATTTGGTAGATTCAAATTGAGACGAGGTTTTGACGATATTATTAAAATTTGAATGATTTTTTTATATATGAAAAATAATAAAATGGAAGATAATGAAAAAAGAACCTTGGAGAAGAAATCATGACGAGAGTAAATGGTGGAACCAGCATATTTGGATTTGGTATTAGAATTGAAAGTATCATAAGTTGCTTGAGCCATTTCACCATAATGAAGAATGTATTGCCTGAGCTCCAAATCCAACGGCTCTAAAATCTCCTTCCAATGATTTCGACCGCTCAGATCTCTCCATCTTTTTCCCAATGACGTCGACGCCATTGATGCCTTCTTCTTCATCATCGTCTTCTTCCATGACAACTTGAAACACCCCATCGTCATATTCTCTCCTACACCCACACAATCACAACCTTATACTATATTACATATAATATATATTATATATACACACAAAAAAAATATATTTAATATGATTTTATTTTATTTTATTTTATTTTATTTCATTTTTTGGTGTGTATGGATCCCTTCAAGCTAAAGCATTTATGCAAATACGTGAACGATATTAAGGAAAAGGATCCATAAATCCAAATCGTAAGCATATTTTTTTAGGTGGGTCACATCAGAAGTGTCATTGTTTTATATTATATATAATGTATTTATATCAATATTTAATATTTATATAGTTTTAAATTGGTTTTTTGGCCTTGAAGTAAAGGACTTATATGGTGTGGTGGCTTTATATATACATGACCCAATGTTCTACGTGGATTTGTCAAGTAACTAGGTGAAAATGTGATATATCATATATATAAATATATACATATATATAGATGTATGGGATAAATCAATTGTAAATTGCATACTATAAATTAAGACGATTTTCGTAGACTATATGATTAAAAATAATCATTAAGAATATAATTTTTTAGAGATTTGGTAAACCTCGTAGTTTACGTGATACCCTCACTGAACATGAATCCATGTGTTGTTGTGTTTTTTACTTTTAGTAAAACTTGAAGAAAAAAAAAAAGATTATTACAATGAAATTCATTATGTATTAATGATCTCTCAATATACTTAAATATTTGTTAACGTGGTTACAAACTTTCTAACAGAAAAAAGATACAATATATAATATTATATTATAATTGTTGAGTTGATAGGGAATCTGTTTCTTCTTTGAATAAATCATTTCGCTGTAATTCGATTTTAATTATAAAATATGTCAAATAATTGGGTTGCACGAATTTATTGCGCATAAGCCAAGTAACCCAATGTTTATTCCGATCCGAATTATTTAAATAATGATGTGAATACCAAGATAAAATCATATATATTCACATGCTAACCCAAAAACAACACGTATAATAATCACAAATTTGGACGGTGACTTATTATTAATTGCTCTCGAAACAAATTTAAATAACATTCACAACATAATATTCTACTAAATTTAAATTAAACTTCACTAAAATTTATAAAATAATTATTACATTAATTTAGCTCTAATTCAACCAAATTGTTAAAAAAATAAATTAACTAATATACACAACATAAAATAACCTGATATTCGATCTTATAATATAAAAATCATAAACATAATTCCAATATCAAAATATTTAAATAAAAACAATTATTCTAAATCAATGATAAATGGTTTTGAATATCTAGATTAATAAAAAACGTATATAAAAGTTTATGAATTTTGTAACTTAATTGGATAAAACAATTTCTTCGGAATGGATTACGATAAAAAAAATTATGTTGTAAAATTCAAAAGTTCTAAATGTAAACACGACGTTGACGTGGCTTGTACTCAATGACATGAATGCCTTTAAGCAACGGAAACATAATCCACACAGTGCCCCACGGTGTTCATCAAATTGGATATGGGCTTTTAATTAGGCCCATTAGATATTTAAACGGGCTTAAATGGGCCCATTGGATAATTTTACGGGTGGGTCATGGGCCTAAATTGGCCCATTGTAGAACAAAAAAGTAATTGTGAGGAGTAAGAAGTAGGGTGGGCGTTTCGGGACGGGTTTTTCGGGTTCGAGTTGGGTTTGGGTTCTAAAAAATTGAAAAATAAATCCATTTGGTTTTCGGGATGGATTTCTCGGGTTTTGGGTTGGGTTCGGGTTGTTCGGGTTTTGAAACATTGCACCCAAAAAACCCGAATTATATTTGGGTTCTTTCGAGTTCTCTGGTTCTTCGGATTATTTGGGTTATTTAAGTACGAGTAATTCGGGTTTAGACGGATAATTGGGTTTTAAATGGGTAATTCGGATTTTAAACGGGTAATTCGGGTTTAAATGGGTAATTCGGGTTTAAACGGATAAATCAGATTTCAAAATTAACATACAAAAAATTAGGTTAGAAGGGTTAGAGGTTTTTTTTAGGTTCTTTGGATTTTCTCGAACCCAACTCAGACCGACCCAAACACATTTGGGTTTTAGACTTTAAACCCATATAAATTTTCTACAAAATTCGTTTATTTCACGGATTAAATTTTCGAGTTGGATGGATCCGGATCGATCCGGATAACCCGAAACGTCCACCCCTGATAGAAAATGGCCGTATTTCTAAATAGGTACACGGATTCAATAATTGGACCGACAAAAGCCAACGGTTATATATACATATACTCATATATATACATACATATATATTTGCATTCACATGTATGTGTATGTATAACTCGAGGGAATGTCATGTGTATTATTCCTCCTACTATTACTCACCACCGACTCTCTTTATATCTTAGTCTCTCTCACTTTCTCGAGCAATTTCACAAAATTAAAATTGTTTTTCCACCTTTATATTATATATAATTATTCAATACATGTTAAATCAAATCCTAAATATATATATTTTTTATCCTAAATTATAGTATTACTCTTTTAAAAAATATTTGTATTAGTCATGTTCCAAATTGATGATATTTTTCTTAAAAAAATATACATAGAATAAATAACTATCATATTGATTGCGACATTGGACAAACTTCTATCGTAACCAATTTGCAACCGATAACCTTTACTTATATTTGGATATTTATATTATTGTTTTAAGTTGTCGTAAATTATATATATTTTTTATTTATCAATTGAATATCACTTATTATAGACTTTATTTTCTAATAACATTAACATTTTATTTTTGTTATGATATATTCTTATTTGATTAGGTTATTTTTATTTGATAATTCGAAAGTTTTTTAAGATTAATTAGATCAAATTTTATATTTGATATAATATCTAAATATAATTTGTCTTGATTTTAATATATATATATTAGATCATCAATTTGCGATGGTTATATTCTAGAACGAGATTGGACTGAGAAACAATGCTATGATATATTATCTACATCGGTAAAAATATAAAATATAAATTCTTATACATGATATTAGAATCAACCCTTATTTTCGAGTTAATCTTAGGAATTAATTATTTCTTAAAATTATAACAATTTTGTAATATTTATATTTAACAATTTTGTAAATTCAAACCCTTTAATGTTTAATTATCAATCAAAGATGGAAAAAAATAATTAATGTGTGTTGTTACAATGGAGCAAAAATGTAGTAAAATGAGTACCCCTTTTTGTTGGCAATTAACAAAAGCATGTGACCCCGAAAGCTCTATATAACACATTTAGAAAATGGCAAAACGTCCCAACACAAACCCTAATCACATTCTTATATAACAAAAAAGAATTCCACCTAATCAAATTAAAGAGAAATTTAATAGATCTCATTCTTAGGATAAATACAAAATATTAAATGATGCAATATTCCAAACCACATGCATTCTATACATTCCATCGATGGCCATAGTTATCTTCTATATGACATATAGATACACGACTTATATACCTATATATATATATATATATATCCGAAATGACCGGCTTACAAAGAGTAGTCTTCATTAATTTGAAAATAGAAAGTTGGGTAGACAAAAATACAAGTATTTTAAAGGATAAATGTTAAATACGTATATATATATATATATATTAAGATATACAACATAAATGCACATATATATATAGTGTATTATAGCCATGTATAAATAGATATAAATTTGAGAAAGGACCACTTTATATATGTAACATTGTTTTCAGTGCTCTGTCTCTCGCTTCTCACATTAATTCTTTCATATTTTTTCATAAAGTTTTAAGATTTACACACATTGTAATCTTGTTAATTAAATTAAATAATTAATTAATTAACAAACATACGTCATATTCTCACAATCACATGATTTTGAGAGAGAGACAATAGGACTATCAAGAAGGCAAGTGTCTAAATGACCAAATCGAGTCACCATCGAAATACATATCTAAACAGCTCTTTTATTTATATTTCCAGCTTTTCAATTTGGCCATTTTCACACACACACACATATATATATTATAGTTTATACAAAACTTCAGATAAATACCACCAAAATATCCGATAAACTCGATTACATATTGCGCTTGCTAATTTTTTATATATATATTATATGGTTTTCACCGAACTAATCATTTGTTTATATTTTTTTATATCAATATAGAATATATGACAAATCATGTATATTGTATGTGTATATACACATCTTAATCTAACAAAGATAAACAGATAAATGTATATTATGCAATCGACAATCTTATTTTATTTAGATTTTAATTTTTTAAGATCAATTTATCGTTGTGAAATTAAAACTAAATCAAATTTTCATTTTTATATAATTTTATCTTCAATTTAAATTTTGTTTAAATTCAATTGTGTTTAACTTTTTGTTAAATTTTACAAATATAATATCTAAAGTTTATTCAACACCAACATTTTCAAATAAAAATCGAACTCAAATTTGTCTTATTTTTATTTCTATTTCTTAATATACATTTTTCCATTTATCCTTCTTTTTATTAAAACAAAACCAAAATTTTCATTTTATTTTGTTCAAATTTTTAGTTATATTATACGAATCATAAATATCCAAAAGTTTATTCAATACAACATTTTCATATCAATTACTCTTCGTCTCTTCATATCTTCCTCCATCTGTCATCAATGAAGCATGAAAACCCTATTCACGTGTTGGACTCCTTCGACAAAAATATGAAGATTACGGGTCAATTAATCTCAATTTTGTTGAATGAAATATTTTGGATTATTATTGGATAAATTGACTTTATTATTTATAATATGTGTATTAACGAAAATTTCTACAAAAAATTAAAAATAAATAGAAAAACATATTATAACTTAGTTTAAAGTAATCAATTAAATAATAATCAAAATAAGGTATAAATTTTTAAAAATAATAAGAATTTGTTTCGGGATAAAAATCAATGACATTGTTTGTAAATAAAATATCCTATAAACAAAAAACATTTCATTTTTTAAGGAGTTAACACCAAAATAATTTAATATATATAATTTTGTATATATATATATATATATATAAATGACAAAATTTAGAAAAACAAAAAAAATAATAGCACTTCAAATATTAATGACTATACATTTATTAACACTTAATTTAAATATCGAATAAACAAAATAAAATAGACAATTAATATGAGAAAGCCTTAAAAATGTTAAGATTAATTATTATAAAGATTTTTGTCTCAAAGTTTTAAGACAAATACGAGATAAATATAAATTTATATTGCTAAGTAAAGAAAACAAAATAAACGCACTAAATGGTTTTTTTGAAATTTGAATGCGGGAAATGGAAGAACGTTCCTCGTTTCGAGTACAGTACTCTTTTGTGGTTATATAATTTACATTTACTTATTTATTTACTATATCAACTCTTTACCTTTTCAAACATATAAACCGAGTAAAAAAATTTGATCAATCCCTTATTTTTTAATAAATGAAGTAATATGTATATAAATGTATGTATGTAACAAAAATTAAAATATATCATATCTGCTATAGATAAATTTAAAATAAAAAACAATCATATAAATAAAGTTTGTATCCATAATTTATAAATTTAGCTAATGGGTCTATAAAAGATTTGACAATGGGCTTCCACTAGTCTCCTTTCATTTCACCATTTGATTTCAATAATTAATTTAAGTCTTTATTTCAACTGAAATTTTCGGCAGATTCATAATAATAAAATGTTTATGTGATTTTAACGGATCAAACAAAATGAAATGTTTGTTACAAACCTTCTGTCATCGATATATATATACATATATATAATTTACCATGTAATTATTATTTTTATTTGAAATTTCTACCCCATTGAAGTGATTTAATTCGATTTTATTATAATGGTCAATCTAATTAATTTAAAATTACATCGATCCTTATATGTATAATTCGAATTTTAGATATGTTATAAAAATAATTATTGTATAAATTATTAGATAGTACACTTTAAATCAAAGTCACACACATATATATATAGAATAATAATTGTAGATATCGAATCAAATACCTTCTCATAACATTGTAAACTCTCCACTGATTTTCCCATGTATCATTTCATCATGAAAAATAATAAGCAAATTTATATAAATACTGTTTCAAAATAATTGTACCGTTGAATTTTAAATGCCAAGCATACATTAAGTTCTTCCAACGGTCTAAAAACATGAAGTATCCAACATATATTATAAAAATATATAAGATGACAAAATAATAAAATATTTTTATTTTTATTTTTTCCCACTTAGGTTCTTCAACTTCAAGTTCAAAAGCCACACTTTCTCTCTCTCTCTCTTACTGCACGGAAAACGACATGCTTTCAATTCTCATGCAAATTCAGACTCTCTCGTAAAAAGGAAGACAATTTTGAAATCGCCGGCGTAGGTATCCTTCAATGGTGGCCGGAAAAGTTCGAGTGACAATGGGCTTCCACAAGTCCCCTTCCAACAAACGCAAACAACAATCACAGCAGTCGGAGAATACTCCTCCGCCGCCGCCGCCGCCGCCGAAAAACCCGTCTTGCTCCTCTGGAAAACCGACCATTTCCAACCAGAAGACGGTTTTCCCCCGCTCCTTCGGCGTTTACTTTCCTCGAGCCTCCGCCCAGGTTCATGCTGCCGCGCGGTCTTCTCCGCCGGACAACAGTGTCTCCGAGCTCCGGCGTCAGGTCGAGGAGCTCCGGGAGAAAGAGGCTCTCTTGCAGACGGAGCTTCTCGAGCTTAAGCTCCTCAGAGAATCCATCTCCGTGATTCCGATCCTGGAATTGCGTACCAAACTCGCTATGGTTTATGCCGAGATCGAGAGCGCGAGGAAGACAGCGGCAAGATTGGAGGAGGAAAACAAGAAATTAAGGCGAGAAATTGAAGAGTCGAGTGCAAGAAGTGAAGAACAGAGGAGAGAGAGTGAGAGGAGAGAGAAGGAGATGGAAGCAGAGATCGCCGAGCTTCGGAAAATAGTGTCAATGAGGGAGGCCGAGGAGCAGCCGCTCTCGGCTTCGCAGAGATTTCAGGGTTTAATGGAGGCATCGGCGAAATCGAATCTCATGAGGAGCTTAAAGCGGGTCGGGTCGTCGAGGAATCTACCAGACCCGAACCCGAACACGGAGGACAATAACAATCCCTACAAGTCTAGGTCCACCGGAGACGGCGAAAACTGCGGCGGAGTTGGCGGTTTTTCCAGGAAAGATGAAATAGAGAGCCAGAGACCGAGTCACTCCAGGAGTAACTCGGAAGATCTTATTGAGTCCGAATCGTCACTCTCCTCTGTCAGATCTAGGGTTCCACGAGTCCCAAAACCACCACCGAAACGGTCCTTTTCTTCTTACGGCTCAGGTGATTCGGCCGAGAACAGAGCCGATCCGGTAATGCAGAAGGCGGCTCAAGCTCCTCCACCTCCGCCACCTCCTCCGCTTCCACCGCCCTCTGCAACATCTTCCAAACATCATCCTCCTCCACCTCCTCCACCACCGCCAAAGAGTCTACACTCGGCGCCGGCGAAAGTACGAAGAGTTCCAGAAGTAGTTGAGTTCTACCACTCGCTGATGCGCAGAGACTCCATGAGCTCAAGGAGAGACTCCACAGGAAGCAATGGCGGTGGCGCGACGGAGGTATTACTGACGACGACGCATGCCCGAGACATGATCGGAGAAATCGAGAACCGATCGGTTTATCTCCTCGCGGTAAAAATCCCGGTTTAAATTCTCTTAACCGGTTCCGGTATAGCTTTTTCGATGCGTCAGTAAAAATTGACCGGTCATGTTGGGACATTATTGCCTTTTACGATTTCGAAATTTTCATTCGTATCTTCACAGACAAGACAGTATTTGGATTCCCTCTTTAATTTTTTTAAAAATAAAAAAGCCATAATTATTACGGAATCTGATTTTATTAACTTTTATTTTTTTCTCTTTTTTTAATCCCTACAGATAAAAACAGACGTTGAAACGCAAGGAGATTTCATAAGATTCTTAATCAAAGAAGTCGAAAACGCTGCGTTTTCAGATATCGAAGACGTTGTACCCTTCGTGAAATGGCTTGACGATGAACTCTCTTACCTGGTACTAAACCTTAAAATTCCGACAAAAACTTCAAACTTTCCGGTTAAAAAAACATAGATCTGATTATAAATTTCATCAGATCAGATTCTGAAAGTGTTTTTTTCATCTGGGTATTTCTCAGGTGGATGAAAGAGCAGTGCTTAAACACTTTGAATGGCCGGAACAAAAAGCCGACGCATTACGTGAAGCAGCCTTCAGTTATTTCGATCTGAAAAAGCTCGAATCAGAAGCTTGTCGATTTCGAGATGATCCTCGTCAATCTTCGGGTCCTGCTCTTAAGAAAATGCAATCTCTCTTCGAAAAGTAATCAAATTTTCCTCTGTTTAGGGCATAATCTATGGTCATATTGGTTTGGAAATATTCAATTTATTGTTTTTTTTTGTGAAATTAGGTTAGAGCATGGTGTTTATAGTCTTTCTAGGATGAGAGAATCGGCGGCGACAAAGTACAAGACTTTCCAGATTCCGGTCGGTTGGATGCTCGAGACCGGAATTACCAGCCAGGTATAAATAATATTTAATAATAATAATAAATTATTTCGCTTTTTTTAAAATATTAGACAGGTATCTAGAGATTTGACATCAACAAAAATAATTTAATTATTAGGGTATTTGACTTTAATATGAATTTTTAACAATTTTATTCCACTTTAAATCTCCACAGAAATATTATTTACAGATGTATGGTCTAATAACCTTATTTTTTAACAAGTTAATAATAATAAATTATGTCGCTTTTTAAAAAAAATATTAGACACGTATCTAGGTTTTGGCAATAAAAAAATCATTTAACTATTAGGGTATTTGATTTAAATATGAAGTTTTAACAATTTTATTCCACTTTAAATCTCCACAGAAATATCGTTTACAGTCTATAGTAACCTTAACTTCCCATTTTTAGATAATGATTCAATGGGCTTATATTTAAACTTAGATTAAATATAATAATAAACAAAAAGCAAATATAATATAAGATTGAGAACAACAATTCTATATGGTCCCCCAATTTGTGATGAGTCAAATCAATAGCAGGAAGACAATGAAATATTGCTATTCACAAGGTGAAACTATTATATACTACATGACAAATATACATATATATATAATATAAACAAATAATAACTTCCCTTGATTTAACTTTTTTTTTATTTTGCGTACCAAACTCGCTATGGTTTATTTAAAATTTCATTTGAATTAATAGTTATTTCTGGACCGTCCCCATATTTCGATGCGCACGCCTGCATGCATGCCTGCATGTGATCACACGTCCAGACTTCAAAATTGTGATCTTCTTGTCTCCTTCTTACCTTTATGACCTAAAATAAACAAAAAATAAAAGATAAAAAAGAGAATCAGCGAATATCCTTACATATCTTTAAATATATTCGTAAATTCGAATATCCACAAATATTTCGGATATTCGTCGGATATCCATATCCGTAATAAAATCAATTTTTTAAAAAAAGTTAATAAAAAATTTTAAATAATTTACATTTTAGTCTTTAAATTAGAATCAAAACTTTTATAATTTACATTTTAGTTCTGAAATTTTAAATATAATAACAATTTCTTTATATATTTTATATTTGATCTGAAAATCAATTATAATAATGTTTTTTATTTATAATTTAATCCTTAAAATTAATTTTATTATATATATATATCTATATATTAAATAAATTATCTATTTAGTACTTATGGATACAAATACTTAAGAATAATTGACTATACTATGCTATTTGTATTTGTGTTTGTCGAATATCTAAATCCTGGTATTTGTATTTGTTCCTACGGATATTTGTTTTTTCGAATCAAATACGGTTCGAATACGAATACGTCGGATATTTTGCCCAATCCTACTCACTAGGTTTCATTTATTACTTTATTTTAAATTGTAAATTTTGGACTAAACCCTAAAATGGAATTTGTGAACAGATTAAATTGGCGTCAGTGAAATTAGCCATGAAGTACATGAAGAGAGTATTGGCGGAGCTAGAAGCCGTAGGCGGTGGCGGTCCTGAAGAAGAAGAGCTGATCGTTCAAGGCGTCCGATTTGCGTTTCGTGTTCATCAGGTCAGTCTGATTGTAGAATGATGATAGAACTGATTCACCAAAACCAAACATAAACTGAATGGATCCAAATGTTATTTGATTAAACAGTTCGCCGGAGGTTTTGACGTGGAAACGATGAGGGCATTTCAAGAACTTAGGGATAAAGCAAGATCATGTCATGTTCAATGTCAAAACCAAACACAACAGCATAAACTTGTCTTTCGATCCACCACTTGCTGAGAAGAACCCTAATTCTCTCTCTGCAGCAATCTCCGCTTCAGAAAACATCTTTCTATGGATTTGTTATTTTGATTTTTATATTGTAAAAGTAAAACCCATGTGAATATACCGTATTTATTATCATCTTACACAATCTCTCAATCTTCTTCATTAATTTCTTTCCTTTGCTGATCATGGAGCTCCATTGATGCACCTTGTTCCCCTGAAGAAAGGCCACAAAGGATAGCGAATTTAACAGAAGACTTAAAACCTCTTATCAGAATTTAACGATTTGTCGAGGAAGAATAAGTTCTTAAATTAATAAAACTGCCATGGTTGATGCATCAGGTCATTTTAGAAGCTTTTCCAGATGAATCATATGATCAACTGAATACTATGATTCATCTGGAAAAGCTTGTGAAGAGGTTTCAATTATATTGTGATTTATGCAAATGTTTTGGTTAATCAATAAGAAGTAAATTCCCAAAGTTGATAAACATAAAGTAAACAAGATAAATAAGATATAATGGGTAAGTAACTGCTACATGGACCTTGGTCTTGTATATATGATGTTGGACAACTCTAAACTCTTGAATTATTGAATTAGTTTATAGGATTAGTTAGGTTCAACCTATATCTGATATGATATCATAGCCTGAATCATCCCAATTTGATTATATCGATGTTAGGTCTCCAATTGTGTTCACGCTCCAAGACCGAGTCTGAATGTGACGGGAGTGTTGTGATGTATTATCCCATGTCGGTTAAAGACATAGACCTTGGTCTTATATATATGGTGTTGGGTAAACCTAAACTTTTGAACTAACTTTGGGATTAGTTAGATCAAATAAGACAAATATGCTCGTGCGATTGAAACTATAGACTAAAACTTCAGAAATGAAGTCTTCGCATCTCCTACTATCGACAGAATTGATTGAATGAGAAGGACAAAATGAATGGGAATCAACAGAATTCTCCGTTGTATGGATCTCGTTCCTCTGAAGATGGTTGACCAAGTTGCAGAATAACTCATGAGCTTGTCGAGGTCAACCTTTTGGGAAGAAGGATCATCCATCTTTTGGACAAGAACTGGGCTAACTCGTTTGCAGTTTCATACATGATGAAATAATCTTTTATTATTAGGGGATATATTTGGATATATTTACAATGTTTCTATATATATTTACTATGTTGAATAAGAAAATCCCAACAGTTTACACACATTATTATTGTATCAGAGTCTTTCGATGTTCCGATCTTAACGCTTTTTGGCGTTCCGACTATAACGTCTTTTCGGTATTCCGACCATAAAGCCCTTTTCGGCGTTCTGACCATGACACCCTTTCGTTCTCACCATGACGCCCTTTGTTGGCGTTCCGACCATGACGTCATTTTTGGCGTTCTGACCTTGAAGCCTTTTGGCGTTCTGACTATGACGCTTTTTCGGCGTTCCGATCATAACGTCTTTCGGCCTTGCAACCATGACGTCATTTTCAGCATTTCAACATTGACGCCTTTCGACGCTCCAACTTTGAAGCCTTTCAGCGTTCTGACCATGACGCCTTTCGGCGTTCCGACCATGACACCTTTTTAGGTGTTTTGACCATGACCCCCTTTGTTGGCGTTCCGACCATGATGCCCTTTGTTGGCGATTCGATACAACACCTTTTGACATTTTGATATACGCACCTTGGTGTACCGACCCCGACGCCCTCTGGTAACCGAACCACGACGATCTCCGGCGTACCAAACCCCGACGCCTTAGGTGTACTGACCTATGGGGTTTTGTTCCAAATTATGTGTCCGTGATTTGCACACTCCAACTTGAAGGAGGGTATTAACGAATATGATCCGTGTTATTGATACGAGAATATTCTCCGAGATCTTACTTAATATTTTTATTATATTCTATGAGATACTTTGGATATTATGTGATGTTGACATAATATTCTGATTATATTCTCGCTTGCAAGCTCAAGTAGCTCAAGAGTCTTCAGAGTTTTGGATTTTCTCATGATCAGCCAATTCAGATGTTTAGTGACAGTCAAGTCGCGCTTCATATCTCCTCCAACTCAGTCTTTCACGAGCGCACCAAAAACATCAAAGTGGATTGTCACTTCCTTTGGGATGAACTCAAACGTGGACTCATCTCAACAACTTATGTTCGCTCATCGGAGTAGATTGCGGATATTTTCACCAAGGCGCTGGGTCATCATCCGTTTACCTATCTACGGTCCAAGTTGGGCATTCGCGACCTCCATGCTCCAACTTGAGGGGGCGTATTAAGGGATATATTTGAATATACATATATTTAGTCAATATCTCTTTCTAGTTTATAGTTATTGAGTTTCCTAGTTTATAGTGATTTAGTTTTCTATTCTTGTTACAATGTTTCTATATATTCACCATGCTGAATAAGAAAATCCCAACGATTTACACACATTATTATCTTTACAAGAAACACCCTAAGAAATTTGAAAATTATGCTTGTGAGCCAAGAAAAGATTATGGATGATCATGTAGTTTTCAGGAGAAAATTTATCATCTTTCTTAAACCCATTAACTGGAGACTTCGAAAAAAGTTAAAAACTTTGGATCGTAAAAAGCAGAAAATAGAGCAAATTTTCTCGAAAACCAAACAGTGTCTAATTCATTAATGTTAAATAAAACCTTAATCGTTGAGATCATACATACCTTCGAAGTGTGAAAGAAAATAATTTCAACAGAAGATAATCAGAGACTATATGATTACCTTTGAATAATATCGCTGCAATAAAAAAAATTAAGGATTTATATAAATCCGGAGGGGATAATTGGGGTCAACTTCAAAAATACCCTTGAAATTCTATTTTTACTTCAAGCCTAGCATTCCCTAAAAAAATTAACTTCAAATAATACCCTTATAATATCAATATTCCCAAATTGTCCCTATGACCCAGTGCGATTCAGTGCGATCCAGCGACTCAGTGCAATCGAGTGCAACCCAGTGCGATCCAGTACGACCCATATGACCCATGAGTCCCTTCTAGTCCGACCTAAACGACCCATATGACCTATAAGACCGTTCTAGTGCGATCCAGTGCGACCCAAACGACCAATTTAATCCATGAGATCCTCCCAAAACAACCCAGTGCAATCCAGTGCGATTCAAACGATCCAGTGCGACACAGACGACCCATGAAACCCTCCTAATGCAACCCCGTGTGGCCCAAACGACCCATATGACCCATGAGACCCTCTTAATGCGACCCAACGACCCATGAAACCCTCCCAAAGTGACCCAGTGTGAGCCATATGACACATGAGACCGTTATAGTGCAATCCAATACGATCCAAACGACTCATATTATCTTTGAGACCTTCGAAAATCGTTCAATAGTGCTTAAAAATCGTTGGATTTTCAAGTGATTTAATTTTTTACTAATTAAGACTTAAAATTTCTAAGATTGATTTAATTTTTTATTGATTTCTAGAAGACAAATATTTACCGCATCAACAATATAATTTTTAGTTTATTTTTATAATTAATTCTTGTTGTATATAAATACATATCATTACTAAAGAGTTAAGGATATAATTAAAGTAAGGGTAAAACTTTTATTCCCACCCAAAGTTTGTATATTTTGCCTATTCCCCCCTCATGTATCGCACTCGGTTTTGTTGAAATTGATCCGGTTTTTTCCCGTTTTTGTTGAAATTGACCCGATTTTTTCCCGCTTTTACTGAAATTTTTATCAGATTTGCTGAAATTGATCCGGTTTGACCCGATTTTGTTGAAATTGACCTGGTTTTTTCCTGGTTTTGCTGGAATTTTTATCTGATTTGCTGAAATTGATCCGGTTTGTTCCCGGTTTTGCTGGAATTTTTATCCGATTTGCTCAAATTGATCCGGTTTTGACCCGATTTTGTTGAAATTAACCCGGTTTTGTCCCGATTTTGCTGACAATTTTTAACTTATCCGATTTTAATTTAAATTTCATCCAAAATTATCTATTATAAAAAAACTCATTGTAAAATGTACAAACAATATAAAAAAAGTACTAACTTATTAAACAAGAAAAGAACATAAACAAATATCTTGAAATTGAGTTTCCCAACACCGTTCTGCAAATAAATATCTTGAAATTGAGTTTCCCAACACCGTTATGATTCTGCAAATCGGATAAAAATTCCATCAAAATCGGGAAAAAACGGGTCAATTTCATCCCGGTTTTGCTGGAATTTTTATCCGATTTGCTGAAATTGATCCGGTTTTGACCCGATTTTGTTGACCGATCAAAATTATATTAAACCGGACCGGATTAATAATTTGGTAAACCGGATTTAATTTAATTTTAATTTTTGTCGGATCGGGTCTGATCAAAATTGGGTATGAAATCGGATCAAATTTAGGGTTTTTAGGGTTTGGATCAAAATTAACAAAATTTTAAACGGTGTGGAGAAATAGGATTAATTAGAAAACTTGAAGGGGAAATAAGATTAGAGGTGATACATGAGGCATAAATAAAATGAGTGCGATATACGAGGAGGAATAGGCAAAATTAAAATTTGGATGGAAATAGGAATTTTACCCTAAAATAATAAACTTGTTTTGTCTCATGATTCCACAAAGCGGAATGCATTATTACCATAAAAAGATATACAAGATTTATTTTAAAAACATAAAAATAATAATATTATTCGTCTACAAGACATGAAGCTCCACCGTCATAACACAGAAGAACACTTAGAACGACATAACAACGTTAGACACATAAGGGCTTTCAAATATCTCCGACAACTTCGTTGTCATCGAAATCATCGTCTTCCCAATTGAGATTAAACGAATTAGCATCTTTCTTAAGTTGAGTTAAACCTGTCAGATCCTCCAAGAACGTGGGATGATTAATGGCTTCAAGTATAAAGCTATTTCCATTTCGTCGATACTCAGAGATCACCTGAAATTAGTTTATCCTTATAATGAATTGCCACACACTTTGCTGTAAGAGTTAATCGTTGTTGTCGAGACTTACGGTTTCAGAACAAGCCGTACAACTGTTGGATGCATGTCCGACCAATGTGATTTGAGAGAACAATGAGAGAGAACCTCGGACCTGATGAGGTAAAATCCCTAGAGGAGCATCACTATTTCCTCCTCCATTGTCACCTTCCGCGTAAATCCTGTCAGAATATAATGTCAGATCAAATGCAGCCATAGAATCTGGACGAGGCTGACACGAGGGCTCGTATTACCCAAGAGGGTGTTGAAGGATGCCGGCTAGGAGTTCAACAGCGAGAGCTCCAGCAATGGGAGCGAGACCTGGACGAGTAACGGTGCATTGTTGATCTAATGTTCGATCAGTAGTTGACTGTAAAAAGCAGATGACAAAAGATGAGGACGAAAGCAGATGTAACACGAGAAGTGGAAAAAAAAAACACGAGGCTTGTACATCTTGGGGGGCAACGACGTCATTACAGAAGTAACAACCGAGCCTGTGGCTTTGTATATCGGCAGATAACGAATGTTCTGTGACGGGTCCAGGTCCATGGCGCATTACCATGAAACTGTCGAAACCTAGAGCTGCATTTATAGTGATCTGCAACACAAACAACTAGAGATGTCAATTTGGGTTTAGGTGAAATCGGGCTGAAATACGGTGACTTTGGGTGAAAGGGGACTGAAATTCGGTGACATTGAGTGAAATCGAGTCAAAATTTGGTGAAATCAGGTTAAATTGGGTGAAATCGAATTAGAATTTTGTGAAATTGGGTTAAAATTGGGTGAAATCGAGTCAAATTGAATGAAATCGGATTGAAATTCGGTGAAATCAGGTTAAAATTGGGTGAAATTGAGTTAAACTTGGATGAAATCAGTTTAAAATTCGATGAAGTTAGATGAAATCGAGTTAAAATAGAGTGAAATCGGTTTCATAAATTATTGTTTTGAATATTGAAACATTAATTATAATATCAATTGTATATAAATATATATCATAAATGTTAAATGATAAAAATATATATACAAAATGTTAATTATATGAATAAACCAATTAAACCCGTTTAACCCGACCTATATAACCCATTATTAAATGGGTCGGGTTAAACTCAACCCAATTATACTATAAAACCCATTTAATTTTAATGGTTTGAATACAACCCGACACATTGACATCCATACAAACAACTTCAGTAGTAAGCACATACCTGAAGGAGCAAAAGGTTGAAAGGGCATAAAGATCAAATTGGGGTAATGAAAGAAAGAAGGGGTATAAAATGAGTTATCGGCTCGCGAACCAGCTCTAGCTCGGACCATATTTAAGCGAGCCGAGTTAGGTATTTTCTAGCTCGTTTAAAAAACGAGTTGACGAGCTGAGCCTAAAACGAGTCCGAGTTTAGACGAGCTGGGTCGCGAGCTGAAAAAAAAAATCATGTACAAAAATAAAATATTTTGTTTTTTTTTGTATATCATATATAATATTACATTTAATAAAACATAATATATTGTTTAAACATAGTATACTATTATAATGTATTTTTCCTTTTTCTAATAATTGATATAACAAAACAAAGAAACAATTTAGTAAAGTTACGAACGGTCGAATTTAGTATATATTTTTTATTCGAGAAGATTATTTTTTATTTAGTATAATGATATTTTACAACATTATGTTTCAATTAATGCTTTCATATTTTCAATATTTTATTTGGTTCGTTTGATATGTTTATCATATATGATATTACAACTAATTCAAAATAATTAAATAGTATGGCTCGCGAGCCAGCTTGTTTTTTGGCGAGCTAGAGGCGAGCCGAGCAGAGCCGAGCCAGCTCATTTTACACCCCTAGAAAGACTTAGTACCTTATTGGCATTAGCGCAAAGAAGAGACGGGAGCCAACGACTTTCTCTTGTATCAGTCAACAAGAACACGACATCGTGGGATTCGATCAGATCGATAAGGCGTCGACAATCATTAAGTAAGTTATCTTCTTCCTGTTTAGAAATTGGATGTCCAGGCATTGGTATAGCCATTACAACCCCTGTAGTTTCCTACAGAAGCCATGAAAACCACAATTAATTAGCTCCATGAAACTCATATTAGCACAGGGTAAGACAATTTACCATTGCTGGATATATTCGTTTAAGGCTTTCGGCAGCTGCAATAGCTTTAAACTTGCCACCATTTTCACAATCTTCGAATGTATAGAGGGACTGTCTGATCGGATTAGACATAGCTACTTTTCCGTAGTCAACTAGAGTAATTTTACGTACTCCCCAACCCTAAAAGAAATAAGATCTTCGATGAATCAAAAGATAGATTGTTTATCTTAGAATTGACATTTCAGATTCTTACGAAGATATACCATAAGGGTACGAGCAACTTGGCATCCAAGTGTACCAGCTCCAAGAAGAAGACACTTCACAGAGGAAAAAATGTTCAAATTCAGAGACGGAAGCGCACGCCATCTCATTAGTTTCAAGTTTAAGTCAACGGCAGACACAGCCAACCTGCAGAAAGAACATATATCTATATATATATGCTTATGTAAAAGCAGAATAATGCTCAAATAGTTGACTAAATTGTAATCATGCAGCGAATGTACCTCATCGGATCCATTGAATTAGCAAGGCTAATGGAGCGAGGTAATCTTCTACCTTTGTTAAGTTCCCATCCTACAGAGTTAGGTACAGTTTGAGTATCTTCCTTTTCTGCATAGAAAGGTAAAATATAACAAATGTAAGCCCAAGAGTACAACTGTAGTGGCAACGTAAAAATTGGATTTTATGCTGTTAGTTTCCACTGATCTACCTTGTGGAAGTGTAATTTCCGCTTCGCCAATATACGATAAACCCATGTCAGCAAAACCTCGACTCTCTCTGTAGCAAAAGAAACGAATTGTCTCGAGTTTCCATCTTGAGCAGATAAGAGCTAAATAGTTTCGAAGTGGCCAGCCAGGATTACTAGGAAGGTGACACGGATCGTAAAAGCCAAAGTATAACTGCAGAAAGAAAGAAAAAATGAATCGTGAAAAAGGAAATGGTTTAGAAATACTAAATTGTGACTCTAAGCAATCGAAAAGATTTACAAACCTTTTGATGATCATCTTGGCAGGCTTCCCAGTCCTTCAAATGCCTTATGGTAGCTTTTGAATTGGAAGAAATGGTAAGCAAAAAGAATGGAATATCTGTAAAATTCATGAAGCAACAAAGGGTTTAAGGCAAACAAGAAGAAAAATAAATCATCAACGATAATTTGAAAAAAAAAAAAAAACAACTACCCGTTGTTAAGTTTGAGTCACGCCATTCATTGCATGCAGCTGATACTGATACTTCCTACAGGTAGAAGAGGAATATTGAACAGAAGAAAGGCTCTATGAATTGATGAAGTAAAAGATGAACACCAATTAAAGCGATACCTCTTCTGGACTTAACCATTTTGAAGCTGGCTTAAAGTCAATCAACCTCGCAGGAGGATCGAGTACAAGAGCAGGAAATGCAAACCAATAATGAAAGTTCCATTTTTTCAGATCCGCAAATGAGATAACAAGGAATCTTGATAATACACTACAATCCTCTAGAGCTTTTCCGCTACGAATATCCTCCCAAATCTAATTTCACCAACACATAATTAGACCTATGTCCACAAGATTCATACAAAACTTATGATTCTGATTATGTCCTAATCTGAAAACAATACCTTCTCTGCCTCTGCTTTCAGTAGACCCTTTTTGTCAAGTTTATGGAAACTTTCCACTGTGTTAGTGTTATATAGAATCCCAGGAACAGGACACCTATTTCTATTTCCACGAGTAAAGCTCGTACTCGAAGATTCTTCATGTGATGGCAATGATTCTGAATGAAGAGTCAAATGATTGGAGACTTGTGGATGTGAACATGGCCCGTAAAAACCTGAATTTCAATCCAATTCTAACATCTCAGCACACTAATCAGATGAACTTGCAATGGAAATCTGAATTCTAACTTCCCAGAATCATCAACACATAACATTTTACCAAGTTGATTGTGATTAAGTGATAAACTAGGGTTGAATTCTTAAATCAATCACAACTGAAGATGAACAAATTTACCAGATTTTCTCGGCAATTAAACCAATTATAACTGAAGAGGAACATAATTCATAGATTTTCTCGGAAATTAAACCGATCAAGGGATAGATTCGAAGTGCTACCGGTGATGGGGATCGGTGAATCGTCGATGCCGAACTTGTCGAGTTTCAAAGAGGATAAGCTATGCCAGAAACCCTCGTCGACAGAGCTGTTGAAGGGTGCGAACTGAAGTATCGGTCGGAACTCTTTCTCTTCCATCACCGATCTTTCCGATAGACCGTATAGGTCAATCACCGACGTCGATGTCGGAGTCGGAGAGAGACGAACCAGTCGTAAGGCGGATCCGGGTCGGGTCGGGTTGGATCAAATATAGTCGTCGGGCATTTTTGTACGGTTATATACGGCGATCACCGTAAATAATCAAAAGAAGCGAACATAAATATTGAAACGTGTTTAAATAAAATACTACAAAACTATCTGATATTTTATAAAACATATAATTTTTTATTATGTATTTTAATTTTAGAAATAGGGAAACAATATACAATATTTTGAAATATTTTTTCCTTCTACAATTATTAATAAAATTTTAGAACATCTCCAATTTTTTAAAATCAAATTTAAAAGTTAGATATTTAACCATTCACAACAAAGTTAAATGGTTTGTAATTTAATAAGTAGGTCACTTTCTCTTTGTGAACGGGTGATTACATACAAGTATAATATTGTTCTATAATGATTTTAATTAAATAATTTGATCAGAAAATATAGCTGTTGTTTTAGTTTCATTTATATAATATGTAAAAAAGGTGAGTCCATATATACATGAATTTTTAGAAAATTTCCAACCTTTTCAATACTTAATTTTATAATTTACAAAGTATAATTTAAATAATATTTATTATCCATTTCTTTTACTAGTTCTAGCATAAGTTTGAACCTCTCATATTATTATTATTTTTTTTATCAAAGAAAAGACATTGGTAAAGAATTGAAAAGAAGAATACTTACCAATATAATAATGGATTGGGCCTATAAATTGATAATATTTTGGGCTTAACTAAAAGGCCCAATAGAAGCCCATACAACCAAACGATGTCGTTTCAATGTTTTCCTCTCCAAAAGAAAAAAAAAGAGTAAACCTAAGCTGAGCTAAACAAAAGATTTATAAGAGAGGAGGAAAAAAAAAACAGGAGAAGCGACCTTTACATCATAGGAGCCCTCCCAAAGGTTGATCTTTTTGCTACGATAAATTTGTTGTTATCGTTTATAAGATTCGTAAAATCTTTATATTTGAAATAAAAATCTGGGTTTTTGTTATATTGTCATGGCGCTTGATGGTTTTTCATCTAGGGTTTTATCGTTCATTGCCACTGATACCCACGTTTGATTTTGGATTTTCCTTTTAATTATTTGGTAATTTATTTACCCAATTGTGTAAATTGAGTAAGTTTTACTTTGCATTGCTTATTGAAACTGTCAGTTCCGGTGAATTGGGTAGTAGAGATAGCTATTGATCAGAGATAAATTCAACATCTGCTGTCGGAATTTGAGGTTTTTATTAGAAATTCGAAATCTTTAGGAGCTTAAGAACAGCAAAAAGATATTGTTATGATATTGTTATGATAAGTACATGAACTCTTGGAATTTATATGGTACTGGTTAGCCCTAAACTAACTCATATTTGTTATAATATTAGAATTTGGTTCGTCTAAACTAACTCATATTTGTTATAATATTAGAATTTGGTTCGTCTCGATTTGAATATACGTTATTACGATTACGATGTCCACACTCCAGGACCGAGTATGGATGTGAGTTGAGTATTAAGTTATCCTACATCGGATTGGTTAGCTATGAACTTTAGGATTCATATAAAGTACTGGGCAACTCTAAACTTTTAAACTAGCTTTTGACATCAGTTAGATTCAATTAATTTTGTTTTGGACTCATATATATATATAGTAGTGGAGTCATATATATATATATATATATGTGTGTAGTACTGTAACCCTAAACTTTTGAACTAGCTTTTGAGATTAGTTAGGCTCAACTAATATTGTTTTGGACGTGAGGTGTAGCTATGTGATTGATGTGGAGTATGTATTGTATGTGTTGTGTTCTTTACAGTTGCTTCTGTAACACATGAAACAAAGATTTCTCAATCATGGTAATTGATATTAAACATGGAATATCCTCTGTAATACTTGCAGATGGATGTAAAAAACAATACTTGTGATGAATATGTGAATCATTTGCAGACAGAGGTAAAGAAAGACACTTTACAAGAGTCTTCTATGTCAAAGCCTCAACTCATATACCGTTGTAAGAAGTGCAGAAGGATTGTTGTTTCAGAGGAAAACATAATTGCCCATGAGCCTGGTAAAGGTGAAGAATGTTTTAATTGGAAAAAGAGAAGTAGGAACTATGAACAAGTTGAATGCTCCTCATTGTTTGTTCAGCCCATGAAATGGATGCAAACAGGTGAAAATCTCCGCCCTTTAAACCCTTTTTTGCTATCGTTATGTGATACCCGAAATTTAAAAACTTTAAACCCTTTTTGCTATCGTTATGTGATACCCGAAATTTAAAAACTTTAAACCCTTTTTGCTATCGTTATGTGATACCCGAAATTTAAAAACTTTAAACCCTTTTTGCTATCGTTATGTGATACCCGAAATTTAAAAAAATCTAAACCCTTTTTGCTATCGTTATGTGATACCCGAAATTTAAAAACTTTATTATTAGAGGGCATGATACAATACATACCGTTTCTGTATTGAAGCTTAACGGTCAAAATTGTCAAATATGAGTTTGGACCTAATTAATCCAAAAGCTAATTCAAGAGTTTAGAGTTGTCCAGTACCATATATATGAGCCCAAAGTTCATTTCATAACCGATGTGTAACAATTTATCATAACACTTTTACTCATGCCTAGACTTGGTTCTGGAGTGTGGATATCGCAATTGGGGGTCCAACATTGATATATTCGAATTCGGACGAATCAGAGTTTAATATCATGTCAAATATGAGTTTGAATCTATCTAATCTCAAAAACTAGCTCAAGAGTTTAAGTTTGTCCAGTATCATATAAGTAATTAGTTCAAGAATTTAGGGTTGTCCAGTACTGTATATATGAATCCAAAGTTTATATCCTAACTGATGTGGAATAACTTATCATAACAAAAATTAGTTATTATGTTGTCTAAAGCTGGCGATCCGTCATAAAGATGGGTTTAGATCAATATTACGTATTGACATGTACGTTTAAGCATATTCATCAGAAGATCAAAATCTTGAATTTTGCAGTTCAAGATGGAATCGTGGAAGAGAAACTTCAATGTATGGGGTGTAATGCGCGATTAGGTTACTTCAATTGGGCAGGGATGCAATGCAGCTGCGGCGCTTGGGTTAATCCTGCATTTCAACTTCACAAAAGCAGATTAGACGAGTGTAAGACGTGAGCCCTAACCCTAACCCTAATTCGATGAACTTAAGACGTATATATCCTCCTTATTGGAAGCAGAAGCTAAAGTTTTCACCTTTGGGTTGAGTACTGTTAATGAGTAGTAGTTTTATTATACGAAACGCAGTAAAAAAAGTATATTGGTTCATGTAAAAGATCAGTTGGTACTTCAATCTTACCAAATCAGTATCCGTTTGATTCTATGTTAATGTATAATAGTTTTATTCTATAGAACGCAGTAAAAAAAGTATATTTTTTTCTTGTAAAAGATGAGTTGGTACTTCAATCTTACCAAATCTGTATCGTTTGATTCTATTTGATTTTAAATTTTGTCTCAAATCAGACAACCTTAAACCGACAAAACCCTTTTTTTTTCTTTATGTTTGAAGGATGTTTAGTTTAAGGAATCATTTGTATACTAATTATGAGTCTAATCAAATAGAAAGTAAACTAGTATTTATTCTACCCAAAGCGCAGAAAAATTGATTTTAAATTTTTTTTATTTATATATAATTATATAAATAATATTAAGTTTTAAATTTCTATTATTTTTAAGTATATTTTTAAAGTGTAATCAATACAACATTTATTTAAAAAATTGAAAATGAATAAATTATTTAAGGAATCATTGGTATACTGATTATGAATCTAATCAAATAGAAAGTAAATGTGTTTAGAAAAGGAATAAAAATTATAATAAATCGATAGATTTTTAATTTGACTAAGAATGAGTTAAGTTTAATTTCTATTTCTAAATTTAGAAAAAGAGGTGTCAAAAGAACAAACATAGAAACCGAAGGCTATAAATAAGCAAAACATGAAACACTGAGAATCACGAAAACCCAATAGAAAAAAAACTAATTGACAAATTAATGGTTTTATAATAACCTAAAAATAACAAAGAAATTGTAATATAAAAACAAATTAAATGGCATGTTTTAATACTTGTCCTCTTCTAAAAAATATCTTAGAAATTGAGGAATAAATTAAGATATCAAAAGGAAGAGAAGACCATTAACAAAGAAAGTCAAAATGGGAAGCAAATCAATGGTATTGTTCATCGCCTCCGCCGTCTGCCTTTCCTATGTGGTTGGCTTCGCGGCCGCCGATCTCGACGATTTGGATCGCTTCCACATTCAGGGCTCCGTTTATTGTGACACGTGTCGTGTCCAGTTCATCACCCGCCTCAGCAAGTTCCTCCAAGGTATATATATATAATATAATATAATGTATTCGTCTTTATATATATGAAAATCATTGCATTTCTGGTTTCTGGTTCAATTTTTAAATGGTTAGGGAATATATTATATATATAAAATATATAATGTATTCGACATTATAGGTATGAAATCATCATTGCATTTCTGGTTCAATTTTCAAATGGTTAGGGAATATATATATATATATATACATAAAATATATACAATGTATTCGTCTTTATAGATATGAAATCGTCATTGCTTTCTGGTTCAATTTTCAAATGGTTAGAGAATATATTATATATGTATATATAGTACATATAATGTATTCGTCTTTATACATATGAAATCATCATTGCATTTCTGGTTTCTGGTTCAATTTCAAATGGTTAAAATTAGTGATTTATATGTCTCGAATATATTACGAAGGATTATTGGAGGAAGATGTTTTTATGACTTTTAAAAAATATTTTAATACGATATATAGAGAAAGTATTAAAAATATTTTAATACAAAATATTGAGAAAGTATTAAAAAGTGTTTAAAACGTTGACATCATATGACATGCATGCATGCAACATATGAAATTGTGTATACAAACATATAGCCTCATATTCGTCACAAAAAGTCTATAAAAATCTAGTTTGAACAACCGATTGTCAGGTATGATTAACCGGAAAAACCATAAGATCATTACTATGGTAAATATATATATATATAATTTTCTAATACTTTGGTTAAAATATAAATTTGAAGGAGCGAAAGTGAGATTGGAGTGCAAGAACAGGGTAAACGGAACCCTAACGGTGTCAAAGGACGCGGTAACAGACGAATCAGGAAGTTTCCTGATGGAAGTGACCGGAGACCATGAAAAAGAAGTCTGTGAGATCGTCCTCTTGGAGTCTCCGGACAAAGAGTGCAGCGATGTGAGCACAGAGGCCTTCCTCCGTAACGCCGCTAAGGTGAGTTTAACGGCGAATGACGGAATCGTCTCCAACGAGACCCGTATCGTTAACCCTTTAGGCTTCATGGTCAAGACGCCGTCCAAGGAATGTCCCTCCGCCTTCCAGGAGCTCGGAATTAAGCCCGACGTTATATTCTAAATATGATCGAGATCACGATGACATGGTCTAATTATTGAATTCATCTAAATTCAATAACCTTTCATATGTCTAATTTTATGTGTGTAACAATTCCATATTTATGTTGTGCTTTGTTTGTTATATAGACAAGTTTGTATGATTAAGGTTCTTTTGTGCTGACCATATAATTAGATCTCATAATCTATCACACATTATAGAAGAGATTATATATATATATATATGTCAAATATGAACTTGGCCTAATTAATCCCAAAAATTAACTCTAGACCAAGGTCTATGTTCTTAACCGATGTGGAAAATACATCACACTCCACATCGGTATAATCAAATCAGGACGAAACTGACTCTGATACCATGTTAAATATGGATTTGGATCTATCAAATACCAAAAGGTAGCTCTAAAGTTTAGGGTTGACCAACACCATATATATAGCCGATGTGGAACAATACATCGCAAAGATCTATCTATCTAACTATATATATATATATATATATAAATATGAATCTTTTTGTTTGGTAATAGAAAGATCGTTAGTAGTATAAGAAAATAAGTTATTAGTATAGTTTATAATAAGGTGTAGCAACAGCTAGCATCGTAATGTACAAGAACCATGGAATCATATGTTCATTTTGAGCTCCAAGAACAATGGAATCATATGGATCCACAGATCTGTTTTCACGTTTCTACTGGTGGAACCATTTGGATCCACAGATCACACGTCCTGACAGAAATTTATTAGTTGGTTTTGGAAGCGAAAAGAGAAGATGGATAAATTTGGAAGCAAAAGAAGTGATAGAGTGGCGAGTTAACTGACCTGGTCCATAGTGTTTGGTCTCTCCAAAACCACGCTTGTGTTTGGTTTTGTAGACATAGAGAATGAGTTGCTGTTCCAACTCGGCTCTTGTTGCTGTAATGTTTTAGAGACGGTAGGAATTAACCGAAACAGATCAATCAAAACATATCTGGCGTGAGCATATGACAAAATGTTAAATATGAGTTTGGATCTGACTAATACCAAAAGTTAATTCAAGAGTTTAGGGTTGTCCAGTATCATATATATGAATTCCAAGTTTATGTCTCACTCGATATAGGACAATTTATCATAATACTTCTCTCTCACGCTCAGACTCGATCCTGAAACGTGGACATTGCAATCGGGGGTCCAACATCGGTATATTCAAATCGTGATGAAAGTGACTCTCATACCATGTCAAATATGGGCTTGTATCTAACTAATCCCAAAACTAACTCAAGTTTAAGGTTGCTCAATACCATATATATTAATCCAAAGTTCATGTACTAGTCGATGTAAGACAATTTATCATAACACTGACTCGGTCCTAGAACGTGAACATCGCAATCGGGGTCTAATATCGGTATATTTGAATCGTGATGAAAATGACTCTGATACCATATCAAATATGAGTTTGTGTCTAACTAATACCAAAAACTAGTTCAAAATTTTAGGATTGCCCAGTACATGAATCCAAAATTCATGTCCAAAATGTTTCTCAAGCTATGTTACTCGTGAATCCGCATGGTATACTTGTGGGTTAGTCCATAAATGCCATACAACTTGTTAGATTACGTTCTAATCGACTAGTTCATGAACTACGGACTAATTTCTCTTGAGCTAACTTTTTTTTTGAATTAGATCCGACCCTATATTTGATAGAACTGACATAGTCAATGACTAAAGCTTTACGGAGACTAGCAAGAACAAAGTAAATCAAGGAGCTTTGGGAGATATTTGAGTGTAAAAGTAAAAAGACAAGGGAAGTACTATATAATGATAGTTGAGTTGGGTTTTACCTTGGCCTCAGATGTTGATGCAGCTTCTTCAGAACTACACCGATTTCCATTATCTGTGACGGAAGAAGCCGTGGTAATTTTTGAATCTGGTAGAGCATGCGGTAGAACTCTTGAACCACACAAGTAAGGTATTGGAACATTGTCCTGTTCTACTGAACCAAGCAGTTCTGCAGGGATATCGTCATAGGAGCCATTTTGTGTTTCTCTTATACCGGAAATGGTATCTCCAATGTCAAAACATGGAATATCAAGATAAGAAGGCTCTATACCGACTTGTTCAATGCTCAATGCCGAGTCCCCAGGTGATAGCCTGCATAATTCTTCGTATACGTTTCCATTGTTCTTTTCAGGGTTTCCATCAGATTCCCACAGTTCAGAATCTGACGCAGAGTACTCGCTGCGACAACTTACTGATTTACAAGGTGATGATCTACAGAAGGTATCATTGTCGTCATCGGATTCACTACCGTTATTATGAGGTGATGCAGTATCTTGAACTAACTGAAACAAAGGAAACGTATCTACCTCTCTCCCATGGCCTTGAATCTGCGAAGGAATTTTCAGTTTCAATTTGGAAACTGAAAGTCCATCAATAGGTCTGAATGATATTGTCATATGCTGAAGTGGGGGTGATGAAGTAGGCGAGTCAAAGAGAGAATCAGAGACAAAGGGATCATCGACGGTTACTCCACAAGTTTCTCGGTAATCATGTTCAGTTACTTCCATGGCTTCCTCAGTGTTCAAATTAGCAGGCAAGGCTTCATAATTGCATGCTGGCAAGTTTCTACGGAAACCATTCATGAGTAACCGATGGCTAAGGTCAAAGACTCCAAATGAAATAGCAGTATTCTGATGGGGAGACTCATTAGATTGACCTAATCTGCTGCTGTGTACAGAGCTGGAATCTGATACCTTATTATTCTTACCTGGATCATCTGATGGTTCCTTCCCGTTAGCGATAAAACCCATTTCACTGTTGTTTGTGCTTCGTATATCTCCATTTACAGAATTTGGCACAGCAAAAACTGGAGGTTTAGATGGTTCAAGTCCAAGGAGACTACCATTGCTCCATATTGTAACTGATTCAACACATGTATCACTGGACAAAGATTCTCGAGCATCTGGTCTACTTTGGATAGCATCACCATGTAAGGGACAATTCGCATCCAACTCTGTGTTGCCAGATATGGAAAGTGAACCAAATGGAGCGAGAGATTCCCCTTTCAGATTGATATCAACGTCAGTACTTGCCTGAGTCTCAAAATCCGTTAAATCATACCCAGGAACCTGAGGAATCAGTTTATCGGATGTGCTTCCGGTTGATTCTGGATTGGGGCGGTCACAGATACTTTTCTTATTTGTCGAGACACCGGATTCTGTGAGGGGTTTGTCCGTGGCATGGTCTCCATCGGAACAGCAAGTAGCATCCGAAGCTTCTGGCAAGACTTTTCCATAAGGAACAGCTTCTGCCAAAGATGGATATGTAGCATCAGATTCTTCTTCCGACTTCTTAATATCAAGAACAGTTTCCACCGAGAATGGATATGTGGCAACAGGTTCTTCTGGACAGATTATGTCATGAGGAATGGCTTTTCCCAAAGACAGATCCATGGCAAAGGGTTCTTCAGGTAAAATCCCTTTATCAGGTAAAGCTTCTTCTGCTAACAACGGATCCAAGGCAATAGATTCTTCCAACGATATTTTTTCGTGTGGAACGGCCTCTGCCACGAATGGAAGTGTATCAAAAGATTCTTTAGGAGAGATCCTTTCATCAAGAATAGCTTCTGCTGAAGGATACATCGGAACAGGTTCTTTCACAGAGAATTTTTCATGCAGAACAACTTCTGCCAAAGGCAAATCCGTGGCGACAACAGGTTCTTCTGACAACACACAGGGAAAATCATTTGTCAACAATGGATACGTGTCAATAAGTTCTTCTGATGAGATAATTTTTAGAGGAAAAGCCTCGGCAAGAGAAGGAGACATGGTAATAGATTCTTCAGGCGAGATTCTTTCATGAAGAGAAGCTTCTTCTGAGAACAAACACGTGGTAACAGGTTCTTCCCGAGGGATTTTATTCTGAGGAATGGCTTTTTCCAGAGATTGATCCATGGCAACAGGTTCCTCTGGCGATTCACCACGATAAGCTTCTGCCAACGGTGGATGCATGGTAACAAGTTCCATTGGAGAGAGATCTTTATGAGGAACAGCTTCTGCAATAGACAGATACTGAGGAACAGCTTCTGCAATAGCACCCGGTTCTTCAGGTGAGATCCTTTCACCAGAAAAAGTTTCTGCTGTCAACATATACGTGGCAACAGGTTTTTCTTGCAAAATCTTCTCGACAGGAAAAGCTTCTGACAATGACAAAGAGAAAGCACCAACAGAGTCCCCCGGCTCCTCAAAGTTCTTATCACTAATCATGGTTTCCTCTGACACTGGAACTGCCAAAGAATTGGACGCTCTCTCGTTTTCTCGAAGGTAGGAAAGAGAACAAGATTTCTCATTGGAGTGATCATGTTCCATGTCCTGTGCCATATGCTCAAATGGTATATCTGTTGATTTATCTTTGTTCTCCTCACTGACATCTTTTGAGTAATGAATGTTCACATCCCCAAGAAAACGCTCCAGATTCTGTTTTGGTTGGCCATCAAGATCATTGTCAGATTCTGATTCAATTGTGTTACGGGCATCTGCATACTCATCCGCTTCACTCCTAGATTCTATTTCACTCCCTCTTTCCCACTGATTTTCTCCTTCACTATCACATTGTGGTATTGTTTCAATATTGTTGAGCTGTCTCCTAGAGGGTTCTTGTTGCACAGTATCTACCTCATCAAACAGGATATCCATCGTAGCAAAGCCCCTTTGATTTTGGGTTTCGTTAAGCAGCTCTGAAGCTTCTTCATCTTCAATATTTTGCTCAAATAATGAGTCTGGATTTTCCTTATTCTCATCCCAAGCATTGGAAGGGGCACATGACACAGGTTGTTCACTATAAGGGCCAAATTGAACATTGTCATCAACAATGTCATTGCACTCACCTAATGACATGCAATCAGCATGTTGTGGAGACATGGCCAGCAATCCCTCTGAAAGTCTTTCTTCATGCTCACTTGTCGAATTTTGTTGGATGAGATACTCAATGAACCCTGAATCATTTCTTAAATCATGATTTTTAGATGGTTCTTCGACGTCAGACTGTTCTTGTTCATCAGATTGTTCTCGCATATGAGATTGTCCGAGCTCATCAGATAGTTTCTGCATGTTCGAGATACAGGCCATGCCATTGGTGGAGGTACTTTGAGAAGTACTTTGTCTATCATCGGTTAGAGAATTAGGATGCGTCCTGCAGAAATAGATAGATAAAGATTGAAAAAAACATATACAACAAAAGATCACTAAAAATGTGAAACGCTAGTGGATGGAATTTGATAAAACAACATATTTTAAATCACCCACCCACTAGTTTCCTCGGATGTAGATGCTAAACGTGATCTTGGTATATTCCTCTGTGATAACCTCTTTTTCTGCTATTTCAAAGACGCAATTCAGATAAAATACAGAAGGAAATTAAGGAAACAAAGGAATGAAATCGATACCGATTTCAACACATTCCATTCCACAAGTCAGGATTTTCTACAAGATGATCATGGTATTTGTTTGAATCACGGGTTGTTGAGAACTACAAGGGAAGGTTTTTGGGAAACACAATTCTCGATATATTGTTTGGTGAGTGTTGTCTTTAATACTTCAGTATCGAAGTATGTAAATAACAATGCTAAAGATTATATTGATTTCTTATGCAGAGAAGAAACTCCAGGAATGGTTCAGCCAATGTAGCCTAAACTCAATAAGGTAATTACAAACCTTGCTTTTACGACAACTCTTATCCTTTGGAACCTTAATACCAGCTGTGATGGGGTCCCTTAATTCCTTTCTAAAGAATGTTGGATCGGTGTATCTCCTTAGACACGATCCTGGACCACCTGCATCAAATCTGCAAGGTGGGTGGCCATTTCAGAATAAATAAATTCAAATGCTTCATTCTATCTACAAAAACATCAGAAAAAAAAAACTTGTTGACCGTTACTTGTCAAGCAAGTGCAATCGTGGAGGATCTCTGCATTGCTCATATGACTCCATAACAAACGATGGTAAATCATTATAGATAAAATGATTCTGTCCGTTCTGCATAACAGGATGCCACTCGCAGCCTACAGCAGGAACAAAAGAAAAAATTGTGAGAGGAATATCATATAGAAGACAAAATATATACACCAAAATCCATTTGTGGATGTAAGAGTTGCAGAGGATCAATAATTGAGAATGCTGAGATATAACACAAAGAGAAAAATACTGGAGATATACATATAAGAGGAAAGCCATACCGGATGTATATGCAAAATGAATGTGACTTGTCTGTGACAGCACAGCCTTCTCAAGAGGAGATAATGCGGATTCTATTCGTCGAACACGATTTGTCAATTTCTGACTCCGCGAAGCTGTAACTGTGACTTGGTCTTGTATGCCATGAAACACTTCAGCAGCAAATCTACATGTAAAAAATGGCCCCTGGTTAAAGAACTCTCCATCAGTATGCATTCACTTGCAGAAAACATCAAACCAATTAATGTTTCAGGACACACTGGTAAAGAGGTAACAATAAACAAGGGTTCAAGAAATTTCAGAAATGACATAGCACTAAACCTCCCAGCTTAAATAACCAGGATCAATGTTTTTTTCAGCTCATTCCAGTTATAAAAGCTTCTACTTCTTATCATTAACACATCCACTGAACTCAAAATATGATTGTTATGATAAATTGTGCCACATCAGATCGACTAGGACATGAACTTTGAGCTTATATATATGTATATGGTACTGGACAACTCTAAACTCTTGAACTAGCTTTTTAAATTAGTTATACCCAACCAATATTTGACATTGTATCAGAACCAGGTTCGTCCCGATTTGAATATATCGATGTTGAGTCCCGATTGCGATGTTCATGTTCCAGGACCGACCCTGGATGTGAGTGTTATGATAAATTGTCCCGCATCGGCTAGGGCATAACTTTGGACTCATATATGGTACTGCACAATCCTAAACTCTTGAGCTAACTCTTGGTATTAGGTAGACTCAAACTATATTTGACAATGATCACTTGAAACTAGATGGCATACATAATAACATGGCCGTTGAGAATCAATTCTTGAGGAGCACAAACTTATATCACAATTCCTCCAGTGATATGAAAAATAGCACAGTCAGAATTTAATACTATGAACTCCCACTCCAGTCACTAACAACAAGTTATTCCTAAAATAATTTGCTTAAGCTAGAACCCAAATTATTTGTTCCCTCCTCACGTCAACCAGCTATTCCAAGAATTAAGCTTATCAAAATAGCTTGACACTGTTTTCTGCCCAGGATTATCTTTTACACCTACTAAATCAAATACAAAATGTGACGAGAATCACTAACACTCGAACAAAATATAATCGTTTGAGCAAACAATCTTCCTTGCGCCCAACTGATTCAAGCATGTCAGAAACCATGAGCTGAGAAACCTCCAATTTCAGCTTCGTTCCGAATCAACCAATTCCAAAAAATAGACGAGTCTCTCACCCACGCAACAAAGCTATCGAGCAAGGAACGAAAACATAGCAACAGATACATCAATCACAAATTATCAACGAATAACCAGACATAGAGTAAAAAACAACAATAAAGACTAAGCAACACGAGAATCCATTGACGTGACCGCATACATATGCATAGTGGAAGGAGAAGCGAGACATACTCGGCGAGGTCGCCCAGCTGGCGAAGGATTCCGACGAATCCGGCCACCGCAACGCCGCCAAGTACCGCCTTAGGATCCTCATCTTCGACGGTGCCGTTTCCGTACAACTCCGGCCGTCCTAATCCGAACTCGTTCCGTACCTTTAACCTCACCAACGGCATGGTCCCTCTCTCTCTCTCTCTCTCTCTCGCAGTCACCGGAAATGAAATTCAAAATTCATATATTTTGCAATTAATGAACATTTAATAAACGGCAGGAATTTCCTTTTTTTCTCAATTTGTCGAATACACGTGGAAAAAATGGAATTTTCGGTATTTCATTTGTAATTCAGCTTTAAAACATTAATTTTTAATATGATTAAACTAATTGTGGAAATAGATTATGAGGTGTATTTGTGACCTAATTAAAGTTGAATAATAATTGAGGAAGCTAAAGTAGATTCTTATACATGTTGGCTTAGAATAATCTTTTTCAACAACAATAAATTGTGTTTTTTCTGAAAATTTAATTTAAACAATGTATCAATTATTAACATTATTAAACAATGTATGATTAATATTTCTATCTTTCAAATTTGATTAAAAATATATATATTACGCTATAATATAACACAATATATATTTGAGAAAAAATGCTAATTTTATTTAATAATAATTTTATCTATATATTATTTAATAATTTCAAAAATTAAATTTTAAAATATTAACATGTAAAACATTTTAGTGAACAAAAAAGCGAGCAAATACGTTTGGGCCTTATAAATTGGGCTAAATACGATATATAGGTTGGGCCCATTATTTTAAGCCCATCCTTTCTTGAGAGGTTATTTTCTTCTTATTCTTTAAAAAATGAGACGATGCAATAGCGTAAAGATTTTATATTTACTATAATAATTTATAGGGTTATTTTTATTCTTATTACAATTTATATTTACATAAAATGGTAAATTTATACTCCTTTAATTAATAAATTTAAATAGCTACCATGCAGATATACAGTGAGTTTGATGAATTTCACCAAAAAAAATAAAAGATTAACATAAGCTACATATTGTAATTAATTTATAAATCACATATATTATGTGATGATCGGCGGTCACGAATATTATGTGATTAATTACGATTACATATAAATTTATTGTTTTTAAATTTTACAATAAAGTTTGTGATTTAATTAGAAATTTCGCTAAAATAAAGACAAAGCAAGAGGAATGTGGGGCCCGTTTCACGTGGATTGGCCGAGGGGTCTTTTCTTTTTTAGCTAATTAAATCATTTTTTTGTCAAAACATCAATTTGTTTGTAATTAAAAGGCTCCATTAACTTTAATCAATTAGTGGCAGCTTCGACTTAGTATGAAATCGAATAAAACGTTATCTCGAAATAAAATAATGTGAAAGAATTAAAAAAAATCTTTTAAAGAATTTATTAGTTTTAACCATTAAATATTCTTTTGACACATACCTCAACTCATTTGAATTTTATTTCCAGTATAATGATTCCAATTTGGAATGCAAAAAGTATTTGGATTACTCTCATTCATATTTATAATATCATTATCAGGTATAATTAATTTCTATTGTTTTTTAAACTTGATTTTTTATTATGATTAGGTGTATATTTTTGTAAGATTAGACGTTATATATTTTTTTAATACACTCCTAATAATTAGAAGTGTACAAAATATTTAGAAAATTCGTATTTGGCATGTAATCAGTTCGTACTCAAACCAAAAATTTAAATACCCCAATGAACAAATATAAATAGTAAAAATCATATATTCAACGAATATAAATACAAATAGCCGATTTAATTATTCGAAATTAGTTGTATCTATAAATATAAAATAAATAATTTACTTTATATATATAACAAATTAAATTTTAAAAGGATTATAAATAGTAACATTTTTAATGTTATGTGTTTGTTAGTGGTTATTAATCAGTTTGGGTTTATGGTCCATCCGTCATTTGTCGGATACAAATATCGTTTTTCATTGGATTTTTTAATTTCTTTTAAATAATTTTATGTTTGGATACGGATACGGATATCGGTCGAATATCTGAATATTTGTGGATATTCAAATTTACGAATATTCGAATTTACAAATACGAATACAAATAGTAAATCTAATATTCGACAAATACGAATAGTTAGATATTTGCATATATTCGGTATTTGCCTACCCCTACTAATAATATGAATGTCTAGAACAAACATACTAATTTTATGGTCTCTTATATATCATATCAAGATGGACCGTCTCCGATGAATCCAACCTTAAAACATGAAGAGTAACAAAGGTTTGGTGAGTATATCTCATCTGTTTGTTGATCAATAAAAGCAATATGCGAAACACGTAGCAATCTTGTTTGATCTTGGTTTCAAGCGAAATGGTAGTCAAGAACGAGATGCTCTATACGACAGTGGAACACATGGTTTGCAGATAACTATGTTGCCTCAAATTATCACAATAAATGACTGATTTTCTGAAAATGGAATGCCAAGTTCTTTGAGTAGATTTTTGGCACATTGAACTTCTACGGATGTTGCTGCAATTGACTGATACCTAACTTCAGTGGTGGATCTAGCCGCTGGACCTTTTTGTTTATTCGATGACCATGAGATGAAATGTTTACCAAGATACACAAAACTGATAGCCGGTAGTGTGATTGTAGACTATCAACCATCATACGATATTCATGTGGATCTTCCATGGGTTCATCATCATTCAAGTAGAGGTTAGTAGTCGATACAATAGATGTAGAGACTTGTTTGGAGTTAATCATGTGAGTTCGGTGGAGAAATCATTGATGTAATTTCGCTAAGTATGTAATATATCATTGTCATTATGTGTTATTTCAACCCCAAAAAATTTGAGAACTCTGATATCTTTGAGTGAAAATCGGTTATCCATCGAATAAATAAATTTATATACATGAATTGCAAAACTGTCAATAATAATAAAATCATCAACATATATAAGAACAAAAGGTGAAATATATCATTAAATTGTTAATGAATAAAGATTCATTCACTAATGAGTTAACAAACTTTAAGAAAACAAAAAATTTCGAAGGTGTGAATATCATATTTTCGGAGTTTGTTTTAAATCATATATAGTTTTCTTAAGGTTTTTGGAATGATAGATAATAACAAATTATAATTAATCATTTTTTTTTTTGAAAAATCATGTTGAGGTATGATTTATATATATTTCAACGGTCTATAACTTTCGTATAAAAATATAGATAATTTAGATGATTTTATTCAACCAAATTGTGCATGGGAGAATAAAAGTACGTTCATTGTATATATGATTTATATTATCCGTAATCGAATTCGAAAGGTTTCCAATGTATTCACAATTTAATTACAGATTATTTAGAACTAAAATATCCCTCACAAATTATACTTTTTTTACTAAGTCGCCTTTAAAGAAAAATATAATAGATCTGTAAATTTTAAAATATTAAACTTGATAGAATCCTAAATAAGCTTTATTTTTCGGTTAAATATTAATCGCTAATGTTTTAGATTCTTAGTGTTAATAATATATATAGCATCATTAGTGCGAGTGAGGCCGACAAACATATATAAAACGCAATATATAATAAATAAATTTATAATTGTAAGGTAAAACGGTAACAATATATAACAATTAATAAATAAATCATTTGGATTAAAACACTCAACAAGACGTTTCTTGGAATCTATCGTAATGAAAAGCTACAAAAATAACATATAAAAGTATAAATATGCGAATAAAAGATATTATAAATTATAATACACACAAAATATAATAATATAAAAATAATACAAGGTTAAACATATGGACCCATGTCCACGTGAGTGGATTTTTTCCATATTTCAGACTAAAAATTAACAAAAAAAAAAAGAGATATTGTCCCACGCAAGATCTTCTCTGACATATCTTGTCCTAAGGCTTTTTTAAATGTTCTTCTCGCCGGATTCTTCTTCTCCGGTCACCGGATTCTTATTCTCCGGTCACCGGATTCTTATTCTCCGGTCACCGGAATCATTCATGTCCCTTCCACCAGCTGTTTATCCCGACAAAGAAGGGTACCTTCATTTCTTTTTTACCATCTTTGCCACAAATATGTTTTCTTTTAATTATTATGTCCATTCTATAATTCTTTTAATAACATAATATTACCGTAAGTAATTATCTCCATTTTGCAAATCGTATTAAATTTTGTACGACGCGGAAATGTTTTTCCCCAATATTATTTTCTGCAATAATTAATAATGTCCTATCACATTTAAATGATGTTCTCTACGGTCGAGACAAAAATAAAAGTTTCAGTAGTACACTTTTTTATATAAAATTTAGATATTTCATATCTTTTTTTTCATGAAGGTTATTTTAAACCTTCGTAACATTTTCCAAAATTTGTAACATGCATTTTTATCACATATATTGATTAATACTAACATAAGTATACGTGTAAATAGTACATTTAAATAAATAAATAAAACTTGTCCTTAACAATATGATTAGTATATAACATAGAAATAATATAAAATACTAATTCTACTATATAAATGAATACTCGAAATAAATAAACTGAGAAACTCTATTTCTAAAACGCCTTTAAAAAATATATTTTTGGTTGTGATCCGTAGAAATATAAAGATTGATTAGTGGAAAACATGATTTTATGCGTCTTCCACTTTAAGACTCGTTTATGCTTAATCAATCACTAATTATGGCACAAAGACTCAATATTTTCCAGATTATTTATTTATAGGCAGACAAATCGTTTTATTTTAAGCAATCTTCTATTATAATTTTTAAAAGTTTGCATTTATCATATATTCATGCTAGTTTGGAGTGTTATACATAAATACTAGAATATATTTCGAAGAATGTTTATAGATTTTTCTATCTGATCCTTTGATTGGGATTTTAATTATTACCATTGTTTATCTAAAATAATGATTTGGATTTAAAAATGAGATAAACAATTTATATTATTCAATCATCAATAGAATGAATTTATTTTGAATAAAACAAAAGTTATGTATATATTTTTGTAAATGACATATGTTTATTAGATCAAAAAGAAATTATTATAAACATAGTTTCGCGATATACATTAATTACCAACAATGTTTTTTAAGTCCATATCAAATCATGATTATTATTTTTAAATAATAAATTTGTACAAAAAATGATAGTTTTATGAGTAAGATAAAATAAAATATATTTCAGATACAAAACCTATAATCACAATAAGTTTTCTATTAAGCTAACCAATGTTTTAATTGTTGAATTATTATTATATTGTCTTTTTAATTATTTATAAAGTTAAGAGGCATAGTAGGCTGTATAATTCAACTATAGCCACTAAGACAAGCAAGTTGGAGAATTAATTAATAAGTCATTATAAAACTTAAAATGACAGATTAATACAAATGATTGATTTGTGCTAATAATCGTACAATGCGTCATTTAAAATAATAATATTTCGAATTTAAAATTCAGAAATACATCTTAATAGTGCGAAAATAGCTCCATCAAATTTTAAAAGAGGGAGAAAAAAAGGCACCATCTTGCGGGTCCCATAATGACATGTCTCCTCAGTCGTAGTTGCAGCCCCACCAAATGAATATATTCTTTTTTTTTTGTTAATTTATATTCTTCATAATATTTGTTACAATGTATTATTTTGAGAGGTACAATGGTTTATTACATCCAAAGAATTCAATTTTTTAGTTTTTAGAAAAAAATTTCCGTAGATACTATGTTTGATACAATAAAAAATGTAAATATAGCAAAGATTTAGATAAATTTTATGTTTGATATATTATGAAATTGAACATTTATATGTTGTAATGAAATTTTGGATTAATTTTTTTATTAGATATATTATATAATTGAAAATTTGTAAATTTCAGTAAAATCTTATCAAAATTATGGTCAAATCCTGATAAAATTGTTAGACATTTACAATTTATCAATATTTAAACAAATTTTGTAACGATAAATTAACACTAACATAAAAAAAATCAGATGAAATTAAACAAATAGAGAGAAATATGATTGAATATAAATTTGCAATATTAGATATTACACGATGTTCAAAACCAAATAAAAAGTTGGATCAAAGCAATAATTATAAAATGTGTATTAAGCTTTTGTACATATTTTATATTATATCAATGGTTACTATAAAATCTTCTCTCATGCATAATTGTAAAACAAACTAGTTATGAGAATAAAATATATATCTTGTATGCCAACAATATTTAAATAACTAATTTTCCATTCTAGCGTATTAACATGTACGAACTTTAATTTTTTTTTATCAACAAAATGAAGAAAAAAATACCTTGTAGCTCAGCGGTTTAAGATGTATATTTACACGTTTTAAAAAAAATACTTTCACTATATTTTTAGATTTTGTATTTGTGAAAAAAATAAAATAAATTAGAAATAATTACATAAAAAATATTTTGAAAGTCACATGAAATGATTGGATTATAGCCACCAATTGGTCCAAGCATATATTATATACCGACCCCTCAATTTTCACCTCTCTCTCTCTCTCTCTTTGATTATTACTTTAACCAAAAAATAACCAAATAATTTCATCTTCATCTCTTCCCAAAAAAAAATGTCTTCATCGGATCATCACGCACCGACGCATGATCCACCGGATCAACCGTCATCCTCTAACAATTCTGGCCACCGCCATCAACCGCAACCGCAACAACAATCGCAACCGCCTCCACAACAACAACAACTCAGTCGCTACGAGTCGCAGAAACGCCGCGATTGGAACACCTTCCTTCAATACCTAAAATCACATAACCCACCGGTTTCCATGTCTCAGTTCGATTATTCCCACGTGCTTAGTTTCCTCAAGTACTTAGACCAGTTTGGTAAGACCAAGGTAATTAATAAATCATACTAAACTAAATAATTTTCTTTTTTTTTCTCAAAAGATTTTCAATCGTTCAAGAACCTGATTAGGTCTCAATATATGATAACCATATTTACGAATTTAGTTTATGCGTGATAAAGGTGATGAAGCTTATGGAGTGACAACTATTAACGTGTAGGCTGCGAGATCAGTTTTGTTCACTCAAATGGAGCGTTTGAAGTCTGAGCGTGACGGATACAAAGAACACGGAGGAGGGTCGCCGGAAAATAACCCATTTGGGAACGGAGCTATTCGTGTTTACTTAAGGGAAGTGAGAGAGTCTCAAGCCAGGGCTCGTGGAATACCTTACAGGAAGAAGAAGAGGAAGAAGACTAATAAGAACTCAATCAGAAACGACGTCGTTCTCAAGAAGGATCTTCCAAACTCTTCGGCTCACTCCACTACTTCTTGATCAGACAACCCCCAAAAAAGGTATAATCCGTCGATCGATTCTTCTAAATTTATATATATATATATATATATGTTAGGTTTAATCTAAATTTTTTACCCTAAGAAGTAGTAATTTTTAATTCATCTAAATCCATTTTAACCCGGAATTATACATATTAAAAGTTGAAACAAGATCGATGTTTTAGGAAAAAGAAAAACCCTAGCAAGACGTTCTTGATGAAAACAAACCCTAAAACATATATATGGTTTTTATCATCTTCCCAATATATATATATATATATATATATATATGGCGGATTGAAGCAGCTTATTATTGCTACAGATCCTATATAAGCACTTGGTTTTATCATCTTTCCCAAGTTCTATCTCTGTATGACATGAAAATTGATTCAAAAAATTAAGGACAGAGTCATTAATAATTAACTAAAAAATCAAATTAAGCAAAAATTAAGTTATGCATCTTTTTGTTCTTATTAACTTTTGTGGGTATCACATTTTGAGCATCCTAGAGAAGGAAACTCTTCACACGTTGCATGTATATACAAATGTAGAATGTTCTAAAGTATATTTACATTCATCATACACACAGGCGTACGTAAACAAATACGTATCGTCTCATGTATAAAACTATATAAACGTACATATATATACATATCCCACTCAATTGGAAAATCTCTAATTCATAAGTGTCTGGCACTAATTAAATACAGAGTTGACATTAATTAGTGTGTGTGTGTGTAATTATAGATTCAAAGATTGGCATAATCTTGTCACGATGATTGATTAGAGTTTGGTAGGAATACTAGGATGATTAGTATAACGTTATTTTATTCCCTGTTGCTTCATTCTTTATATTTATTTTCTTTATTAGCTTAATGCAATAAAAAAGATAAAAACAAAGGCCTAACAATGAACAATTGTCAGAATAAATGAATACGCTACTATAATAATGTTTCCCTAATCTTCGTGATAATTTTATTAGGTTAACCAATACACAACTGATCTTAATGGTTAATTTATACAGTGAGACAATGGGGTTTTATGTCAATAAACATGTCTCATCAAACGTAAACTATTTCGTGAAATGTAATATATTTGAGAGAAAATAACAAAAATGATATGGCATATATGAATATTAATCAAATCTCTCATCTAAAATCATTTATATAATTGTTGTGATGTATTGTCTTATATCGGTTAAGTACATAAATTTTAATCTCATATATGATGTTGAACAACCCTAAATTTTTTGAGATAGTTTCTATGATTAGTTAAGCTTAAACCCATATTTGATATGATATTAAAATAATATTTGTCTTGATTTAAATATATTGATGTTAGACCCCGATTGAGTTTGGATGTGGGAGAGAGTGTCGTGATATATTGTCCCACATCGATCAATAACATGAATTTTGATTTGATTTCATATATACGGTGTTAGACAATCCTAAACTTTTGAATTAGTTTTTGGGATTAGTTAGACCTAACCATATTTAACAATAAAAAATTATAAAGGTCATATGATTTAAATGATACACACTGAACAAACATAGTTCTTAATTAGTATAATTAATTTTACTTTATAGAATCCACGTAGAGTTTTCACTTTGGTTTGCATGAAAGTTAAAAACCTCTAAAAGATTATATATATATATATACATTTGTGTCAGTGTATTTATATAAAATAGATTTCCTTTCTTACATTTGTGTCAGTGTATTTATATAAATAGATTTCATTTCTTCTTTGACAGATACATATCGAGAAATTATACGGAGATACGATGAAGATGATCTGATCATGCCTCTGAAAAAGCCTACATTTTCGGACACAGTTTTGAGCCTAAGTCAAGCCCGGTACGGATTCGATTTCAATGTTTATTAAGATCTTCAATATGTATGTTCTCGTAACCAAATATATATGTAATCCAATCTTGTAGTCTATATATATATATACACATATACTTATAAATTATATGAAATTCACTCGTTCGTATATATAAAAAATATGTATAAGTTGAGATTTTCAGAGGAAAAAAAGCGGAAATCAACCTTGATTTGGGCTTAAGCAAGGCTCTTAATTATTATGGGCTTAATGGGCTTTTATCCGAAAACTGAAATTATTTCACTTTACGTGGCTACCTCATGAAAGTAATATATATATATATATATATATAATATATAATTACAATTACAAAGTACAAAATTACTGTACTGTTAGCTTCTAAGTACACAATCCAATGGCTCAGTCTATTGTTGAGAGCAAAGACGAAGACAAGAAGCAGTTCTGATGTCTTTGTCTGAATGAGATTCGGAATCTTCAGTAGAAACATAATCAAATACTTAATTATCTGTTCCGTGTATCACAAGTTTCCTTGGGCTGAAACACATCGCTATATATAAGATCAGCTCCAGGAAGAAATATATCTATTGTTCATTCACTTGTTCCGTGTATCACAAGTTTCTATTGGCAAATCGCCTATGCCTTTGAGGTAAAACCCACTCCCAAATACATTTTGAGGAGATTTTAGGGCATATCCGATGACCCTACTGCAATTTAGAAGCAGTATTGAGAAACGATTGTAACTTTCGAGACAAACAAGACTGAGGGTTAGGGTTAGGGTTAGGGTTAAGGTTTTGGTTTTGTAGATGTCTGCAATCTCTTTAGATATTTATATGAATCTGTTTTAGTGATGGACAGTCATTTAAGCTCGATACAAGAGATGGAGGGAGACACGAACAAGTGTGGAATTGCTTATTAGAGAGTCTTGTAGCGTGTATTATTGGGGGTAATTTATATTATTATTTTGTATAAATATTAGTATTATTTATCTTTTAATTTTAATTTCTAAGATAAACTTTCTCTTCAATTACTTAATTCTTAGATCATTCCAACTTGCATTATTAATCGTCATAGTGAAAACTTTGTTAATTCCACGATGAATTAAACAATTTCCACCATATTGTCTATCGATTCTCCTACATGATTAGATACTGGACAAAAGTTTATAATTTTTTATGCAAATTTCAATCATTATCAATAAAGTAGGTGGTTAAACACATATAATTAATATTTTGTAAGGATGTCCAAGTATTTGTAATAAGAGAAATATTACCCTTATGTTTCTTAAAAAAATAACGTAAACTTTTCTTTCCTAAAAAAACAAATGTATACAATCTTTAGTGACTGTCCTACGTGAAGAAATGACGAAACGAGGTTGAACCACACTCATATAGTATCAGAACCCTTCCTTTTCAACAAACCTAAAAGGCAATTCATCCATGATAATCATCCTCACTAAAGCTTTTCGAGAAACATTTTGATCAAATGATACAAACGATGGAACACCTTTTTAGCATCATCTTTACTCAATTGATGATGCAAGGTTGTTCGTTTTAGCTTTTTACTACAAGAAACTTCAACATCATCTCGAGATAACTTTTTGCATATCCTTAACCGTACTAGTTGAAGTACCTGTCTGTGATATGCAACTAATAGATGTACCACAATGACTGCAAGTAGCTCTTTTGTTATCTTTTGTTCCTAAAATGCATTTAAGCTTTTAGAGGGTGTTTTTGGTACCTCACTATTTGAAGACGGTTCGATTTGGTTAGATTTATCTTCATTTGTTATTGATTCATCAACTGAAACCAATGTTTGCGATAAAGGAGGCACTTTTGAACTTTCGCCAGTAGAAGATATCATCATTGGCAATTAGGGGTGGGCACCCGCAAATACCCCGCCAGATTCTCAAGACTCGCACCGAACTCGTCCCGCACGAGTAGTTCATTTTACTACCATACTCTTACCCGTAAGACATGAGTACCCGACTTTCGGGTACCCGCAAAAACCCGCGATAAATTTCGAAACCCGCAGATACCCGTCCCACAATTAAAAATACCATAAAAACAAAAAAAAATCTAAAAAGTTCTTCTTCTCTTCTTCGAATAATACAGAAACAGAAACAATAAGTGTACAAATCATGTATATCGAATAATACAGAAGCAAAAACAAAATCAATCCAGTGTCCAAAGCAGCGAGAGATATTGAAGAAACCTAAGCAAAACTCGGTCTCATTCCCGATCCCCGCAGAGATCGATCGACCAAGGAGACGTTGTGGCAGAGAGCGGCGAGAGAGGTAGGCGCTGCGACGACATGTGAGAGAGGAAGAGAGGCGAAGAGGTCAGCGGAGAGCCAACCTAAGCAGAACTTGGTCTCCTTCCTGACGCTCGCAGAGATCGATCGCCCAAGGAGACGCTGAGGTGGAGAACGGTGAGCGGCAGCATGTGAGAGAGGGAGAGAGGCAGAGAGGTAAGCTGAGAGGTAAGCGGAGAGTTGAGACGGAGAGATAGAGAGTTGGCGGCTTGGAGAGAGAGAGGAGAGGGATAGATTGAGATAGGTAAAGAGGAAGTAATGTTTAACCTAATGGTATTTTGGTAATTTATGAAAATATTAGAGGCATATTTGTAATTTTTTTGGTATCCACGGGTACTCGTTTGTAAAAATAAAATACTCGTCCCGAATCCGTAGGTTATAAAAAAAATTACTCGAACACGAACCCGTACTCGTGGGTACGAGTAATTTTTCGCGGGTTCGGGATGGATTTTGGGTCGGGACGGGTTGTGCGGATTTTTTGCCCACCCCTATTGACAACTGAAATCGCAAAAACAATTATATGGATTATAAGGACTCCCATCTTGACGGTGAACACATCTTCATATAAAAAATTCAACTCTCCTCTTTAACAATCGATCGTTCCCCAATGAACATATCTTCATTTTGATAGTAAACACAATTACAAAGATTACGGTGAGGAGGTGAAGAAGAATAAGAGATACGCGACGGAAACACCAACATTCCAGACCGACGACGATACCAACATAAGAGACCAACGACGACACCAACATTTCAGATCGATGAGGACACAAACATAAGAGACCCACGACGAATATTATATATATATATTGGGTATTTGCAAATACCCATTTGAAGGATTAAAAATCTGAATATATGGATAATAAAATTTTATTAACCTTCGAAATAATTTTTTTTATCGAAAATGAAATGGACAGATTCTTTGGGTCCACAAACCGGCTTGTTAGATGGGTTGAGGGCTATCGAGCCCATAGCCCTACCTTTTTTTATGTGGGCCTTTTACTTAAAACTGCCAATATATGCCACTCTTTTAAAAATATAATTTATTAAATATTGGGCAGAAATATAAGATATTTTAATGGGTAAATAAAAACGAGCATTTTATATATATTATTTTTTTTAAAAAAAGAGAGAGTAAAAAAGGGGAAGCAAAGATTTGGGTGTCCTAAGAATAATTAAAGATGTGGGCAAAGTTCAAAGCTTTGCTTTTTTAGGGTTCCCCACATTATCTAAGAGTGGTTGCCATGTGAAAGATACTCTTTAATACACCTCTTTCTTCATCCCGTAAATTTAGGCTATTTTCTCAAATATATATATATATATATATTTTCTCAAATATATTGTATTTTACTACATTTGCTTTCACCAAAATATATCATATAACTTAAAATGAAAAAATCTGCCCATTTCATTTCTTTTATGATATTAATGTCTATTTGCTAAAAAAATAGCTAGTTTTAGGAAGCATGTATGATGTATGATTGAGTATTGGATATTATTCAAATCGAATAAAAATAAAAGAAATTCATTTTTACGTTATATTCAGTAATAAAATAAAATATAAAATACTCTCTCTCTTTTTTTTTCAAAAACGATCCCTAATTTTCATCATTTCTCCACATACAGAAGTTGTTACAATCAACAGAAAAAAAAAGCTAGAATTGTGAATGGAACAAATAATCTGTTATTTTGTAGATAGTATATGCATTGTTATAAAAACCCATTATTAGAATAAGTATATGTAATTGATCTTTCATATATTGAATTTACAATCAATCATGAATAATATTTAGTTTTAAAATTTCTATCAATTTTTTGTATGGTTTTTAAATATTTTTATCTTTTATAAATCTTAATATAGTACGAGTGTTTATTTATAAAATTCAATATATATATAATAGTATTAATAATTAAATACAAACGAAACATAAATGACGTATCTTTCGGAATGAAAGTTAATGAAATCTTGATCACATTATGATATATTATTAAATTAACACAATCTGATAATAAATATAATATCTTAATATTATAGATAATCGAACAAAATTATTTATTTTTTACTTTATCATTGTACATATATCAATCAAATGGAGATATCACCATTTCTAAATAGAAATATTAGTCTTTTGATATATATATAATTGAAAATTAATAATTGAATAAGATAAATTTCAGTAAATTGATATATTGTTACGATAAATTATTCCATGTCGATTAGGATGTGAATTTTGAATTTATAAATATGATACCGGATAACTGTAAAAGTATTGAATTAGTTTTCGAAATTAGTTAGATCCAAATCATATTTGATATTATATTAGAGTCAGATTTGTTCCGATTTAAATATAGCGATATTAGGTCTTAATTGGATGTCCACACTCCGAGATCGAATTTGGACGCGAGGAAAATGTTATACATCGATTAAAACATAAAAACTTTAAACTCGTATATATATATAGTACCCAAAAATCCTAAACTTTTAAAGTAACTTTTAAGAGTAATTAGAACTAAATCTATATTTAACATATACATTAAAAATTTAACAATGAAAACGAATAATGATTGGACATAAACTGAATCGATCAATAATCATAATTTAATGTTGAATTAATATGATGCGTGGCTTTGGAAAAGGACAACAACATTGTGTTTCATCCATCTCACTATGGCTCATAATTAGTCTCTCCATTCTTGTTATCTCTCCCATTTTTCACATTTTAAATTTCTATAATCTAATTTTAAATAATATTGCTATTTTTAATAATTATTATTTTTGTTTTTATTTGTTTTGTTTCTCCCTTAGAACAGTTTATGCTCGTCAACTACTCTTCAAGGGGACCGACACAAAATTTTGTCTGTTCTTTTATGTAATGTCCATTTATCATTTCAATCGGTATAGAAATGTATTCAATTGGAAACAACATATCCAAACCAATGAGTTAATTTATTTGTCTTTTCTACAAGGAATTTTGTTTGCATATTACTATATTATGAATCCATAAATGCTTATATATATGATATAGATAAATGTAAAAATTTAAATTAGATTTATGTTTATTTAAATATAAATTTATTTATCATATATGTCAAATAAATTTATAAAAAAATATAACAAGGGTTGACAAATCAATTATTGGGTGGCCGAAAATACATATTTTTTTGGTCCAAGTTTTAATATCAGAAACAGAAAAAGATTTGATATATTTATAAAGATTTAGTGGACTACGAACGTTATATACAAGTCTTATAGAATAACAAAATTATGGACAAAAATATAGATGGCAATTGTAGCAATAAACCCGAAAATAATGTACTAACAGTGTAAATTTTGTAAATTATTTGATAAATTAGACCACACAATTTTTTGAACAGTATTTTTCATAAATAGAAAAAGAAGTTCCATTAACCAAAAAAAGGGACCTATATGCACAATCTTTTTCAATGAGAGGTTATGAAGTTAAAAAAAAATCGAAATTTAAATTTTCGACGAACAAAGTCGTTATAGAAAAACTCAACAAAAAAAGTAGTTAATATTTCAATCTGAATTTCAATCAAACTTTTGGGTAGTGGGATTTGTTATAAGTATATAGGGACCAATATATTCAATTAAAAAATAAATAAAAAATAAATCAATTAAAACATCTTTCTTTATTGACTTTTCTTTAGACATACTTCTTCAGTTCATTCCCTTAACTCCAGCCTTCATTCTCGGCCCCAGACTACCGGAAAACTCTCTCTCTCTCTCTCTCTCTCTCTCTCTCTCTCTCTCTCTCTCTCTCTCTCTCTCTCTCTCTCTCTCTCTCTCTCTCTCTCTCTCTCTCTCTCTCTCTCTCTCTCTCTCTCTCTCTCTCTCTCTCTCTCTCTCTCTCTCTCTCTCTCTCTCTCAGACAAGATCAATATAAGATGAAACAGTTCTCTGTTCTGACACATCTATCTCTCTTTCAGACAAGTTCAATATAAGATCAAACAGTTCTCAGTACCTTCCATGATCACTGTTATTCTGTCTGATCAGTCTCTGTTTTGTAGGTATGGTTCCAATTTCTCGATCTATGTTTGGGATTTCATGTTTCTTGCAAAAACCCTAATTGTCAATCTCTCTCTATAAGTTTCAAGCACGTTCTGGTCTTTGAATGAACCCAACAAGTCAGAGACTTTCATCTGTCTTACTGGTGTTTGTACGGGTGATGACGATATATAACCAAATCGAGTTCTTCAATTAGGGTTTTACAGATTTTTGTCAGTAATCTCGAGTTCTTCAATGATCCAACAAACCCTGCTTCATTTTTATTAAGATTTTGTCATTTTTCTCTAGTAATCCACAATCCGGTTTTCGGGACGGATTTTTCGGGTTTGATCCGGATTCGGTTTTTTTTTGTTATAAAAAATTAAACCCAAAAAAATCTTTTTGGCTTTCGGGACGGATTCACTGGGTTTCCGTTCGGATTCAGGTTGTTCGGTTTAAGAAACATTGAACCCAAACCAAATTGTATTTGGTTTATTTAGATATTTCGGATAATTCGAATTCTTCGGATTTTTTGATTAATTAAATACGGGTAATTTGAATTTTAAACGGATAATTGAGGTTTAAAACGCATGGTTTGAGTTTTAAACGAGTTTTAAATGTATGATTGAGAGGGAGAAGGAGTTGTGTCACGACTCACGATTTAGAGTCAGGGTTTGTTTAAAATTTTTGTTTTTGTTTTCGGGTTCTCCCAAATCTAAACCCAGACCGAACCGAAATCATTTGGTTTTTGATATTAAAGCCTAAAGGTTTTCTAAACCCATATATTTTATGGTTGGAGTATTCGGGTTACCATTTTTTATGTTTCAGATACTGAAAGATTGATTTTTTTTTGGGATACTAAAAGATTGAAACTTTTTTTTTTTTCAGAAACAATGGCGGAGAGACAACTGAATTTGGATGCTCCGTTTCTATCAGTAAGACGAATGGTAAAGGAATCAGAGAAGAAGGAGAAGAAAAATAAGAACAACGGGAAGCCGAAAAGGGTCATAGATTCATCATGTTCCGACACAGAACATCAAACACAGGTTTGTCCGCCGGAACAGACAAAACCAGCTTCAGTTCCTTTTGTATGGGAACAAACCCCCGGGATGCCTAAGACCATGACTGAAGAAGAAACTGAATATGATGAAGACAATGATCTGGTTTCTTCAAATGGTTATTTCTCAGTTAACTGCAGTAGCAATGGCGGAAACGAATCCAACAAACCTAAAACGTTAAACGAAATCTCTGATTATCGAAATCTCATGATGTCTCGATTCTTACCAGCAGCGAAAGCCATGGCGTTAAGGCAAAAGAAACAACAGTACGATGATCATCATCAGATTGCTTCTCCTGCTCAGAAAAAACGACAGATGATATTGAATAGAGAAGGTATTGTTCCAAACAGAAAGCCATTGATGAAGAAGAAACATGAATCTATAATCATTCAAAGTCATTATGAAGAAGATGAAGAAAGTGGTGATGATGATGATGATGATCATCATCATCATAGTATTTACTCGAAGAAGGGTCGGGGGTTCACGTTCATGCCAAGTCTTTGCACCAAAAACTCATTGAATATTCTAAATCCAGTTCCTTTACGAATCAAAACCTGTAATAATCTTTGCAATTCCGATAAAATCATTGAACCGAAGCCTATAAGTAGATCCAATGGCGTTTTAAATGATTCAGAAGATCTTCAGTATCATCCAATGATGATGAAAAGTTGGTCAAGTCGTCGTCTTTCAGGTTTCATCTCTCCTTACCGTTACGCTTCTTCGTTATCTGATTCTGGGTTTCTTGGAGCTCAAGAAAAAGCAGACATTTTTAGGGCTAATCTGTTATACAGAGGAGTGAACAGCAAGTCTCAGGAGTTATATCCAATGAACACAAGAGAAAATCTGCAGAAATCTGCAGAAATCAGAACGAGAATGGATCAAAGGCATGAATCTCCGCTGGTGAGATGTCGTAGTAGTCAAGAAACAAGGTTTCTTGTAGAAGAAGTAAAGAAGAGAAGGTCAAGGAATCTGATGGATACATATGATATGTATGTATCTCCCCCTCCATTGCCTAAAACTCCATCAGAGTCATGGCTTGTACGGACACTACCATCTATGAATCCCAAGAAGAAACTGATGCAGGAGACTCCAGAATCTACTAAATGGGAGACCATTGTGAAAACCTCGTACATCCACCACGACCATGTCCGCTATTCCCAGGTATTACACTCACTCTAAATCACTATATACATATATATATATATATACTAATTATATATATAATTACACATAAAAATAAGTTTAAAACCTAATTTTAGTAAAAAAAACTAGTTTAAAACTTTAGGTTATGATTATAATCTTAATAGATTAAAAACAATGCAATATAATTTTTTTATATCTAATAGATTTAATTAGGAAATATGCATATCACATTCACATGCAAGGTTAATACTAGAAATATCCAAATCATGATTAAATTAATTGTGATAGCATGTTCAATATTAGTGTTATAAAAGTCACGAAAGTGGTAATCGAACGGTCAACAATTGTTTAATTTCTATGGATTATTCAGTAACTAGTCGAAGTTTAGATGTTTTTTTTTTGTTTTTTACTTTTTTTTAAATTAATATCAAGTTTTTAAAAAAAATTATATCAAAGTTTGGAATATAAAAAATAAGAAATGTATTTGCTTTAGATCGATTTTAGTTTTATATTTTTTTAGATAAAAATATATTTAAAATAAATTTATATTTTTCGAGGCGAAGACTAGTCGGAATTTGACATAAATATGGATTTAAACTTACTAAATGTAAAAATTAATTTAAAAATTTAAAATTGTTCAAGATTGTATATATTAATTTATAACTTAAATAATATAAGACAAGACAAAATCAATATATACATATAAGTATATTGTAAGATGATTTAGAATTATGAGAATTTTACACGTATATTATATGAGAGACATTGTGGTATAGAAAAAGAGGAATCGATCTCTAAGATTATTCATTGTGATTTTATTTTTCATTGCAGGAGTTAATAATGCATCCATCACGCCTTCACAAAACCTAAACCGGTGTTTATCCGATTGAAATTTCTTATATTTTTCGGTACATCTAAACCGGTGTTTATCCGACTGAAATTTCTTATATTTTTCCGGTACTTCTAAACCAATAATAGTTTTCGCTCCTCATTGCCTCATATATTTTTTCATGCAGGCATTGCGAATTCTGCTTATTAATTATTTCATGTAATCTATTGGAACAAAGCTTTATTCATGTTATTCAATCAGTCTATTTAGTATTATCTCTAACATGGTAATAATGATAAATGCTCACTCTTTTGTATATATCAAATTTCAAACTATTATAATTATAACAAATTTATAATTATATAAAATTGTGAATATTTAAAACTTTTATAAAGAGTTATATTAAATTTATGATTATTTTATGAAAAGTTATATTGAATTTATAATTTTTTAAATTTAATAGTCATATTTATTTTTTTATAAATAGACAATGTACACATTCATTCTAATACATAATTTATAATATAATATACAAATACATATGTCATATATTATGCATATCATATATCATGTTATTAATATCTACATATGTATATTACATATATAATATGTACATACACATATCTAATCATATATCCATATATATATATATATTTATGATCCATAATAATAATAATATTATTATTATTATTATTGAAATTCTCTTTAATTACGTTTCTTTCTTTTCTTTTCTAACCTTTTAGTTAGTGTATTCTTGTAAAATAAATATATAATATAAATAAATATAATATAACAAATGGTATAGTTTCTATTGTCTTTTTTAAATTACACATGTAACACCCCGTCTCGGAACAACTTCGGGATTAGGAGTGTCCACTATCACCTCCAAGAGGTGGCTACACGTGTCATCGCTCAAACGTATTTATAAAATAAATATAAATGATTTATTCTGAAATAAGAGTGGTCCGGACCAAATAGCAAAACAAATACGTAAAGACCAGAGTCACGTAATGAAATAATAAAGACAAAATGCAAAATAAAACTCATCGAGATCTCGTGCACGCCTCTTCCATCAGTCCGTTGTGAGCCTTCGTGTTGCTGCTCAACCTCATTAATTTTTCTCCTCGCCATATCATGTCCATCCACGACAGCCCACAAATAGGGTGAGTACGAAATACGCACTCAGTGAGATCAATACGTGTATGAACTCTGTACCACGTATTCTCCTGCTCGAACTGAATATCATAAAATAACATATATCCACAGTCTAAACTAAAGATATACAAATCACTCTACCCAAACCCGATTGAGTATCCAAAATCTAAGACTAGTACCACACTAGATCATGATATATCCAAAGTCTAAACTAAAGACATACAAACAACTCTACCAACCCGACTGAGTATCCCAAGTCTAAGACTAGTACCACACTGGATCATAACGCACAGAGTCCACATGACTCTAGCTCAGGCATATGCTCGTGAAGTCCAAACTATCAGTACACACTGAAAATCTCGCAAGGTCACAACGTACCCCAGCTATCAGTACACCACACTGAAAATCTCGCAAGGTCACAACGTACCCCAGCTATCAGTACACCACACTGAAAATCTCGCAAGGTCACAACGTACCCCAGCTATCAGTACACCACACTGAAAATCTCGCAAGGTCACAACGTACCCCAGCTATCAGTACACTACAGCGCTCCGTCACTCGAAAGGTTACCACAACCCCAACACGGTACGACGCTGACAGATCCACTGATCTGACTAACTCGACGCTCCGTCGCTCGCAAGGTTACCACAACCCCAGCACAGTATGACGTTGGCCCAGATCCAAATGTCGCAATACTAACGTCATCGACCCGATACTCCTCACGTGACAACTCTCACCGACGCGCTCGCACACGCCTTCTTCCGAAGGTTCGAGTGTGAAATCACCCGATCGAGCACACTAACAAGATATTCACTCGGTTTGAACGTCGAACCCAAATATCGACGTTCTCCCATTATGATCCTATAAATTCTATCGTGATCATGCCTCATTTTAAAAATATAATCTCTTCCATAAATCGATCACAAATCCGAAATTAGGGTGGAGAAAATCATCACCTTAGCTTCCCGACGATTTGACGATTCTGGCTAATATCGCTAGCAACAACACCGACCAATTTTTCATATCATAGATCCATTCAATTCCATAAATTTCCATAATATAAATATTCGAATTAAGTGAATAATCACAACGAATCATTTAGAGATTTACCACAATCGCGATTAGAATCCACCCACGAAGAACGCGATGAAAATTGAAGATCATTCTTCAATTTCTTCTTCTTCTTTTTTTTCTTCTTTCTTCTTCCCCTTTCCTTTTTTTTCCTCTCTCGGCGGCTCTCTCTCTCTCTGTTTTACAATTGCACGTTTGCACTATTTTCCTTTAACCTAATATTTTAACTATTATATATATATATATATTTACATATAGTCGGTGCTATATACCGACATCCCGTTTTGAACGGGTCTCACAATCTTGTCACGATATACTTCTTCCCCTACATATCGCATTAGACATGGATTAAACATATCTTTCAATATGTACAAGAGACGATTGATCTAGGATTAATTTTTTCTAGAGATTTCAAACATGAGTTGATCGGTTTTACAAATGTAGGCTATTTATCAGATCCTCATAAAGTTATATCACAAACTGAATATGTTTTCACAATTGGAGGTACTGCAATATCATGACGCTTTCAGAAGCAAACATTAATTGCAATATCTGCAAATCACCTGAAATCATTACACTCTATAAAGTAACTAGAGAATGTAAGTGGCTCAAGGCTAGCTATAACCCGACATATACAAGAAACATGTGAATTATCGGCTAACATCGATACAACAATATTATATAAAGATAATACAACATGTGTCGCCCAAACAAAAGAATGATAAATCAAAAGCGATAGAACGAAACACATCCTTCCAGAATTTTTATCATATACCCAAGAGCTTGAGAAGAATACAGGAGTTGATATTTGTTACATCAGATCAAACGAAAATGTAGCTGGTCTATTCACAAAGACACTCTCTACTTTAACGTTGATAAAACATATTCATAACATCGGGATGTGTCACATTCGAAACTTATGAACAAGGACAGGGTTGACAAATCGATGATGAATTTTTATATATGGCTGCATTCTTTTTTACTCATCATGATTTTTATCCCGATGGGTTTTTACATGATAAGATTTTTAACGATGCATCCGATAGACATTCAAAGAAGAGTATTATAATTATAATAAAATTAAATTATATAAAATTGTGAATGTCTAAAACTTTTATAAAGAGTCATATTGAATTTATGATTTTTTAAATTAAAGAGTAATATTTATTTTCATATTAATAGGCAATATATCCCATTCATTTCAATACACAATTTACTAAATCCTAAACTCTTATCATTCTTTCATATTCTCTTTATTCGTTCATATTTGAGATTTTAGATAAATTTTATATCTTTTGTTTAATTAATTATATATATAATCATATATGAGATATATTTATAATATGATATATACTATATCATACATATATTATATTATTAATATATATATTATATAATATACACATGCATATATCTATATCATATATTTTATTATTAATTTTTTAACACAAACATGAGTTGTTGTGATTAGATTAAAAAACAGTGATGTTGAATTGTCAAAAAAATATATAAACTACTATTTTTTTTACAAATTATTTTAACTCTTTATATAATAGTGAAAATAAGTTAAAAGAGAAGGACAATAACCAAACACCTACCAAGTAAATATTGGAATATGATTAGCGTTCAATGTCTAATCAAACAAATGATGTATCAAAATCACGAGGTGAAATTACATCTAAGAATATTCAATAAACGCACCAAATACTGACAACGACGGCATAACTTATATGAGTTTAGTAAAATGTTAAACTTTATTAGAAGTTAATTAAATAATTATAAGGGATTATGAAGAATTAATTTTTTTATAAAGGTATTGATGTGAATTATTTGTTCTGCGTATCGTAATAATAATTTTAAGTTTGGATTCAAAAAATGTAAGCGTAGTGCATTTGGTTAGTAAATAATTTTTATAATTCAAACAATATATATTTCTATAATAATACAATGTTTAATTTAGTGTTTCCAAATAAAATGTAGTATAATGACATATTTTATCCACAAGCAACTATTTTCAAATATTATAAAAATTTTCGAAAAATCATTAGAAGAAATAAAATAATAGTTGACCACTAGGGTAAGAAAATAAAAGCAGCAATTTTTTTCTTAAAAAAAGATGGTGGGAAGCACGTCCAAGCGGGATTTATCCAGTGTGGCCGTGCTCACCTATATATTCCTTTTAAAGCCGTCGGATCAAATAATGGAGGAGATCCAACGGTCTTAGACCTACGCATTTCATATCGATTGCCTCAGAACATCTTTTTGTGTTCGTGATACCGAAGACAAAGCGGCAGGCACGTATGAGCGACATTGTGGGCCCAGGTCAAAATATTAATATAAAAAATTATTTTAAAATTAAAAAAGCGCGTGCGTATACATCGGGAGTGGGGCCCACGGGAGCCACATAATCATTTTAATTAAATCCCTTAAAATCTTTCCCGCCTCATTTCCGGTTCGGTAATCATTTTAAAGAGGGCCCAACATGATCATAAATCAATTTAATGTTTTTACTTAGATAATGATAATTAATTACTAATTTATTAACTTTTTAATCTCCTCCGTTGGAGGAAAAACAATAAATTTATAAATTAATATAATGAGCTAAATTAATTTTTTTAACTAAGAAAATAAAGCATTTATAATTATGGAAAATGTGGAACCCAAAACAAGTGAATAATGGGAAATTCAGAATAGCAAAAACAGAGACAGTTTTGTGGGGGGAAAAATGTTAAAACAATAAAAAAATAGGAAAAAAAAATTCAGAGAGAGAGAGAAAGAGGAAGGAAAAAAAAGGAGAGAGGGAGAGAGAGAGACCCACCACCCTTTGGCCCTGGAGAGACCAAAGATGGTCGAAGAGAGAAAACTCTGAGATCATCATCATCATCCTGCAAAAACAAGGGCAGTTCAAAGGAGAAAATCAATTTATATTTTATTGTTCTTCTTAATTCCTTGATCGATTTTTGATATCAAAATCTAATTCTCAGGAAAAAAAGAATTTTTTTTGCTGCCTTTTCATTTCTCAATCCCACCAACATCCCCTTTTTCCCACTTATTTGTTTTCTTTTCTTTTCTTTTTCTGATAAACATATATATATACATTATTGTTTTTTTCTCCAGATTTTCCATTGGCATGATAAGGAATATCTTCTTTCTGGTAAGTTTTTTTTTTCTCCTATTTTAGAAGCCATTTGTTTTATCTGTTATTACGTGTTTTCGTAATGTTCTTCATTTGAGGGTGAAAAAAGATTAAACTTTTTACGTCTTTTTTATATACCCATTTTGATTTACATTGCTTCCTCAAGAGGGTATTCCCTTTTTTTTCATATCGTTTCATAATTTTCAATAAAGTCATAACCTTTTTCAGGTTCTGAGGGATAACCAGAAGAAGAGAATCACGGGGTGTTGATCACAAAAATGAACATTTTGATTAGAAGGGTTTTGTAAAATTAATTTGCAAAACTCGAAAAATGAGGGACCCTGATATGATCATCTCCACCACCTCCTCCTGCCAAGGATCTGCAGTTTTCTTCATTCTAGTTCTGTGTCTATAGATTTGTATACGCATATATATAATACATACGAATATAGAAGAGAAAAGCTTTTTTTTTTCAATTTGTATTCAACAAAAATGGGTTGCAAATGGAGTCCAATCGGATTCCAATTCTCCTGCTTCCTGTTCTTGATCATTAGTCTTCAAATTCGCTCCTCTTTATCCTTCGATTCCGAAGGTAACTTTAGATTATCTTTTTTTTTTATTACGTGTTCATCAAAGTTGTAGTCTTTAATGGTTATTGCCAAATGTAGGATTCGCATTGTTGAAATTCCGGGCAAGAGTTGATTCGGATCCTCATGGAACTCTTGCAAATTGGGTTACCGGTAATGATAAGTTATGTTCATGGTCGGGTGTAACATGTGTGGACGGGAAAGTGCAAATGCTGTAAGTTAATGTCTCAAAAGGAAACATCTTTTGTTGTTTTTTGGAACCTTGTTCTGTCTCATTCTAATTTTCAATCGATTTCAAGATTAGGGTTTCTGATGATTTTGTTAATGTTTAAAGGAATCTTAGCGGATGTTCTTTGAAAGGAACGTTAGCCCCTGAGCTGAGTCAACTTACTGATCTAAGATTTCTGTAAGGATTTCTACAATTCTAAGATGAATTTATTGGTATTTTATTTGTATTTAAGATACATAATTGCTTTCTGTTCACAGAATACTATCAAAGAACCATTTCTATGGCGGCATTCCAAAGGAATTTGAGGCTTTTACAAAGCTGGAAATCTTGGATTTACAAGAAAATGACTTAAATGGACGAATTCCAGACGGGCTAATCAACGTGTTATCGCTGAAACATTTGTAAGTTAACAATACCCTTTTACCGTTTCTTCGATTTGATTTGAATTTGGATTGAATTTGGATTATATGAGGGTATGCCCTTAATGTATTCAGGTTGCTTTCTGGCAATAAATTTGAGGAAGAAAGAACAATAAAGATCTCGAGGCTTCAATCGCTGTCTGAAGTTCGAGTTAATAAGACTGAAGAAGAATCTTCTGCTGCTGTTGTGTTTGGTTGTGCAAATAGAAAATTTGGACACTGGTAAGATTTGTGATTCTGATCTAAAATGTTTTGATTCATCAGATTTACAAAATGGGTTAAAATGAAGTTTATTTTTACTCCTCTTTGACAGTGTTTTAAGGAGCAGCTTCATACGATTAAACAAGGCGAAAGATTTCATATTGCGGATTAAATCAACATCCAAACATTATATCAATGCATTCCCTTTCCATATGTAAATAATTTCTAATCTTTTTCTTGATTTACTTTTCATCTTAACATGTTCTTCAAATTGATTATTGTATTTTCTTTAATGGATTCAGGCTTCAAAGGGAATCTCTTGTTGATCATGGCCAGAATTTGGCTGCTCATCTTCCTAATAAGCTACAAATAAACAATCAAACTGATGTTTTCAGACGTCGTTTACTCGAAGATACGAGCAATTTGGCGGCTGCGCCTGCTCCATCCGCTACTTCCCCTTCTCCTGAGATAGCTCCCGTTGTGTTCTCACGCAGCAGCGGGTCCTTTCCCGCTGTTCCCAATGCAAAGAAACGGATACCTCCATTGATCCCTCCTCCACTTTCTCCTGCTGAGGACAATAACAGTCCAAATCCAAATACTGATTCCTCCTTGAACCCATCTCATGATGACAAAAGATCTAAAAGAAGCAAAGATTTATGGTTATATGTTATTACAGGTCTTGCTGCTTTCGTGTTCGTATTGATCATAATAGCAGTTATAGTTTTCTGTAAGAAAAGAGCTGTAAAGAGTATAGGTCCATGGAAGACTGGTCTGAGTGGACAGTTGCAGAAAGCCTTTGTTACTGGTAAAAAGTTACTATTTTTAACCTTTTTTAACTATGTTCTTGAACATTTACTGAAAGATTGTTACATGAAACTCAGGTGTTCCGAAGCTGAATCGGTCTGAATTAGAGACAGCATGTGAAGATTTTAGTAACATCATTGAGGCATTTGATGATTACACTGTCTACAAAGGAACTTTGTCTAGTGGTGTTGAAATTGCTGTTGCTTCAACGGCTATTTCTGCTTCCAAAGAATGGACAAGATCCATGGAAATGGCATATCGTAGAAAGGTTATTACTTTAGTTTCAAATTCGAAGAAAAAATTGGATTTTGATCATTGGGTTTTCATGATTTGAGGTTGTTTTTTTTTGTAGATTGAAACTCTTTCAAGGATCAACCACAAGAACTTTGTGAATCTGATTGGATACTGTGAAGAGGATGAACCATTCAATCGAATGATGGTTTTCGAATATGCTCCAAATGGAAATCTTTATGAACATTTACATGGTAAAGCTTTAGTCTTCTTCATCTCAATTCATGATTATGTTATGATAAGTTGTCCCACATCGGTTAGAACGTGAACTTTGGGATTTGTATATATGGTGTTGGGCAACCCTGAACTCTTGAACTAGCTTTTGGGATTAGTTAAGCCCAACCCATATTTGACAGATTACACTAACTGTGATATCTCATAAGATTTATAATATTTTCAGTTGAGGAAATGGAACATCTTGATTGGACGGCTCGGGTGAGAATAATAATGGGAACGGCTTATTGTCTTCAATACATGCATGAACTCAACCCTCCTGTCTCACATTCCAATCTAAGTTCATCCTCGATCTACCTTACAGATGACTACGCGGCCAAGGTCTGTTGTGTTATTACCTTTTTCAGATAGTCTTTTGATTCAGAAACAGGTCGTGGACCTTACGGGTCGCGCTCTTTACAGGTCGCGGAGGTTCCTTTCAATTCAGAAACAGGACTTAAGCCGAGGAATATAGTCATGAGTGGTGACTTAGACCAATCTGTATTACCAATACCTCCTGAACCAGAAAACAATGTTTACACTTTTGGTGTATTGATGCTTGAGATTATCTCCGGGAAGCTTACGTATTCAGATGAAGGAGGATCAATCGAGCAATGGGTATGTGAATTTCGATTAAGATTAATTAATTAATGTGGAAAAACAAATTTCAAATGCTTAATGATCTGATAATTCTTGTGATTAGGCATTTAAGTATTTGGAAAATGACAATTTGGGAGATATGGTTGATCCAACGCTTAAGAGCTTTAAAGATGAAGAGCTTGAGATTATCTGTTACGTTATCCGACAATGTCTGAGGTCTGACCCGAGACAACGACCAACGATGAAAGATGTGTCAGAACAACTGAAACAAGTCATTAATATCTCTCCCCAAGCCACTCCTCCGAGACTCTCTCCTCTTTGGTGGGCTGAGCTCGAGATCTTGTCCTCCGAAGCAACGTGACCGCTCTCTCTCTCTCTCTCTCTCTCTCTCTCTCTCTCTCTCTCTCTCTCTTCCCGTTGGATTTTGTATTATTGAGCGATGGAGTGTTTTATTATCATACAATAGTCAAAGTTGGATACAATGCGACCGTTTTATGTGTTTGTATAATGTAAACTACTTACATATTATTCGTGTATTTTACGTATTTTGTGGTGAAAATGTTGTAAAATTGTCTCTTTTTTTTGCGTTAATTTATAAAGGACATTATTTTTTTATTATATTACTCGTGTATTTTACGTATTTTGTGGTGAAAATGTTGTGAAATTGTCTTTTTTTTTGCGTTAATTTATAAAAGACATTATTTTTTATTATATTACTCGTGTATTTTACGTATTTTGTGGTGAAAATGTTGTAAAATTCTCTTTTTTTTTGCGTTAATTTATAGAGGACATTATTTTTTATTATATTGCTCGTGTATTTTACGTATTTTGTGGTGAAAATGTTGTAAAATTGTCCTTTTTTTGCGTTAGTTTATAAAAGACATTATTTTTTATTATTATTTCACATTATAGTTCTAATACCATAGTCCATGCATTCACATGATCATGGATATGATAAAAGAAAACCAAGGGGGAGAAAAAAAAAAAGGGAAAATGAAAGAGTTGATGGTGAAAAGACAAAACTAACCCTCTCTTTAAAGAGGAAAAAAACGGTTGATGGAAAAAGACTAAACTACCCTTGGTTTTGTGTTAGCAACCGGAGTGAAGCTTACTGCTACTGGTACTACACCTTTGGACACCCCAGCGGCGAAGCTGAACCTGAAACGCTGACATGGCGGCCAAGAAGTGGACGGACTGTGGCGGTTGTAAAATATCTAAAATGCCCTTGAGAGTTTTCAGCCTCACGCAGTCCGCCGCCTTTACCAGCTTCTGCAGCGCCGCCGCGAGGCCATTCACCACCGCCTCCGCTGCTTCTACTCCGCCGGCGGAAACGTGGCACCATATCCTTGCTAGCTGCAGAATTTTCCTGTCCGCCATAGCCACCTGGTAACGCTCCATCTCACGCTCCACCTGTATTCACACCGGTGTTTATATATACATATTCGAGTGCATATATATACACACACATGAACTTTCAATATATTTATATACATATATATATATACAGGTACGATGATTAAGAATAACAAAAGATTCTAGTGCAAAAGCATGTAAAACACATTAAATAATATTCTTAATTAAGTAGACTATAATATGATATTAATTAAGATCCTAAGAGATTACAGGTGGTTCAATTATCTCTCAAAAACTATACATACATACATATATATGTGATTGTTTCTTCTTCTTCTTTTTTTTTCATCTACACGATATAAAAAGAAGAAAAAAAGAATAATTACCTTCTCTTCCTCGAGCCTCATCTTAAGCCTGAGCTCGTCAAGCTTCTGCACCTGAGCCTCCGAGAGCTCCGGCGGTCGGCGAGACTTCCGGATCCGGTCGAGAAATCGAAAGGCAGTAGAGGGTTTCCATCCGGTGAGCCAAAAGTAAGCTTTCTCGAGCGGACTGAGCCAGACTGAACCAAAAAAGGTCATGACATCTTCTCCGATGGCTGCCCATTTCACCATGTAATAGGCCTTGTGATGAGCGGTGAGCTTTGAGATTAAACCTCGAAGTTCATCGTGTTCATGTTCACTTGGAGTGATTTCAAGATTAGGGTTTTGGATTAGTTCTTGAGCAATCATTAGTTGTTGAAGATGTTGCTCGAGTTGATCCATCCATTTTTCGTAGAACTCGAGGAACTTTTCTTCCTCTTGGTTTCTCATTTTCGCTTCATGAACTATATAAATGATGCATGTAACTATATATACAGTTGCACCTATATGCATTCATATATATGTATATATAGTTGTATCGGTTTATATAGAATACATGATAGATTTTATATTTTTGAATTAATTTAAATTTAATTCATATTAAACATAATATAACAATATGATTTATTTCAATTTAGATATTTTTATATTATATCTTTAAATTTAAATTCAGTATTTATGTTTTAAACTAAATTTAAACGTAAAATAAATATTATTATATTATATAGATTAGGACGTTAATTTAAAATTTTGATATAATATATTCATAATTTTAAATTTTAAAATAAATTTTCGATTTATATTAAATAATATCGTATAAAATAATTGTAAAAAAAATGTAAAAACTATGAATACAGAATACGAGAAGGGAGACGTAACACATGGAAGAGAAGTATGATTACGAGGGTTTGCATGGCTTACGCGCAGCAGTTCTGACGCCGACCAAATTATGACCTATAAGGTATAATAATTATATATACATAAAATTATTTAAAGTTTTCATAAATCTCACATTCCCTATTAATTTATATTTTTTTAATAAATGTGTAAAAGAGATTCGGACATTCTGACATTTTCAGTTTTATATAAAAATATATATAAATTAGTTCATTATTCTGGAGTCTTAAGAATATATTTTATAGAAGAAAGTTTACAAAATTTATCTTGTTCGAGTACAATATTAAGATAACTTTTATATAAAAATGAAAGAAATTAGGAAAACAATCACATATATTATATATATGTATATAGATTCTCTACAAATAATTTTTTATATTTTCTAAATTCTATACATATTTTTGAAGACTCTTAAATTTTAAATGTTAATATTCAATTCAAATCTAATAAAGTGATTGAATATTGAACATTTAAATGTTCAGCCAGAAAAGTTGTGAAGGTTTCATTCTTTAAAAAATTTCATTGCAATTCATCCACACGTACGTTGAGGTCATTTGGCTTCAATATATATATATATATATAGTTATATAGATTATTCGATTTTAAATTCAATAGTAAGGTCATCAAATCATAATTTAAATTGTGCAAGAGTTCTTTTAATTGGGATTAACGAATATCATTTAAAATAATAATGGTCTGATTGTTATAAATATTACTAAGAAGTCATTATTATCATCAATTTAATCAATTTAGTCGCAGGATTTGAAATCATATACTATTGCACTAAATAAATAAAGCTTTATTAAAAATAAAAAACTAACAGAAATGAAAAAATTTAGAATATTAATCCAAAAAATATCATATAAATTAAATTTAATAAGTTAATTAAAAAAATAATATGACTTCAAATTATATACAAATATACAACTAAATGTAAAACAACAAAATATGGTATATTTGTTATTAAAACATTAATATTATAAACACTAATTAAAATCAAAATATTGTAGTTGGAATAACCATAGTATAGTCTTATAAAAAAATTTGGAACTATGTAAAGAATTGAAATAGAAAATTCCACAATTAGATAAAGAACTTAAATGGTTTTTTTAATATGGTTAAAATGGTATGTTGACCTTTGGGTGACTGAAAAGGCGACCAGATGGATTCCACGAAATTTCACGTGGGATCCACGTGTCAACTTCTAAACAAACATTGATTTTCACGTGGAGCATTGTCTATTTATGTAATTTGTTTCAGTCAACCTTGTATTTATTTTTATGTTGTTCTTTTCTCGTCACATTTATCAGATAAACATCAAACAAAGAAGTATTGGACATATATCACGTTTAGAATTTCGGTTTAGTTATATAAAATCGAATCAAATTTAATCGAATTATTGTTATTCGATTCGAATATAGATAAAATAATCGATCGAATATAAACGTTCAAAATCGAATAAATTCGATTGAATTATTAATCGAATAATCGTAAATAATCGATAATTGTAAATAATCGATTGGTTACATAAAAATATAAAAAATATATAAATAAATGATATTTATCAAATAAATATTATTTAGTATAATTAATAATTAAAATAAAATATCAAATTTAAATGATAATATATTATATTATATTTGTTAAAACATATGAATTATTTGAAATATATTTGTAATTTTATATGATAAAATATTTGATAAAATCGAAATAATTGAATAATAATCCAAAAAATTCAAAATTCGGATTTTACTTTAATTATAATATTTTATTAATAAATCGAACCGAAATATTATACACTTAAGGATTTAAATTCAGTTATTATATAATTATTATTTTTTAAAATTCGAATAATCTATATATATTGTATCCAAATCAAATCTAAAAATGGTGAGGTCACCGATTTATTACAAAAGGTAGGGCTCAATACTTCATTTAACAGAAATTCTTTATGGCCCAACGATTATAGGCCCAATTGAAATGTATTTAATTGAATATTACATTTGAATACTAAATTCCTAAGGAATGTGAATACCACATACACATACTTTTAAATTTATAAATATTATTTCATATCAATTTCTAAAAAAAAATTTCGCGTGGGTAATATTTCAGTTTTTATTAGATAAAAATCATTTGTATAATTGGTCGAAAATATTTTGTCATATGTTGATATCTTGATATTAAAGTGTTGGACGATCTAATATGCCACTACCAAGACATTATATAGTGTCATTAAAAATAGATAATGTTATTGAAATAAAAGAATGAATATAAAAAAATATATAAATTTGAATAAAAATAAAGATAAAATATGAATTTTCTGAAATTCCATCACAAAATCATGAAATATTACAATTTTTAATATTATTAACTTTTGTTTTTATATTTATATATAAAGACAACATGTATATAAAGTCTCAAATAATTTTCATTTTTCGACCACAAAATCGAAAAACTATACCAACTCATACTGAAGTTTACTAACAATGCAAAACTTGAAAGTTTTAACGTTTATATATATATATATATATAACGAAAGAGTGAGCTCACTAGTTCTCGAAAAAGACCCCATGGGAACACCCCCAACGCCACTATGTTCCGCAACACTTACAGAGTTCAACTTCGTCTCCTCCACATCGTCCATCAGATCATCACTCCCACAACCGTCGCACTCTCCATCCTCATCTTTCTCCTCTACCTGTATCAACGGAACTCCGACGTGCTTTTGAAACGGACGCGCCTGAAGTTGTTGAAGTGGCCGCGGATTCGCAACCGCCATTGATGATGACCTCTGCCAAATTAGAATGAAATCGTGTGTCGTATTATTAGGTCTAAGACCGTTTAAATAGAAAATTAAAAAATCTAATCATGATACAAACCCTAATCAAGGGTAATTACCAAAAACACCCTTACTACTACATAAGTAATCCTAATACGCCCCCTCAAGTTGGAGCATGAAGATCTCGAATGCCCAACTTGGAACGCAAATAAAGAAAGGGATTCTTTCCCAACGCCTTGGTGAAGATATCGGCAACCTGTTCTGACGAACGAACATGAGAAGTCTGAATGGTGTCGTCCTGAACTGCGTCTCAAATGAAATGACAATCAATCTCGATGTGTTTCGTACGCTCATGAAACACAGAATTTGCAGCAATGTACAAAGCAGCCTGATTGTCACAGAAAACTCGTATAGGAGCCGAAGAAAGAATGCCAAAATCCCAAGCAGAGCTCGCAACCAAATGAGCTCACTCGTAAGATGTGCCATAGATCGATATTCTGCCTCAGTCGAAGAACGTGAAACAGTAGCTTGTTTTTTGGTTTTCCACGCGATAAGAGACTGACCAAGAAACACAATATACCCTCCAACCGATCGACGAGTAAGTCGACAAGAGGCCCAATCAGAGTCACAAAAACCGGAGAGTAGAAGATCGCAATCGGATCGTAACCAAATACCTTGCCCAAGAGAACCCTTCAAGTATCGAACCACACGCAATGCAGCAAGCCAATGCTCCTCACGTGGTTGCTGCATGAACTGTGAAAGAGTATGAACCACGAAACTGATATCTGGGCGTGTGGTCGTCAAATAGAAAAGACGCCCCACAAGGCGACGATACTGCTCAGGATCCGAGTGAAATGCCCCAGAAGCATCAGACAAACGATGATTCTGCTCGAGAGGAAAGGT
>CM071866.1:44659637-44678322 GCA_036759665.1 Gynandropsis gynandra
TAAATCGATCACAAATCCAAAATTAGGGTGGAGAAAATCATCACCTTAGCTTCCCGACGATTCTGGCTAATATGGCTAACAACCACAACGATCAATTTTACCTATTATAGATCCATTCAATTCCATAAATTTTCATAATATAAATATTCGAATTAAGTGAATAATCACAACGAATCATTTAGAGATTTACCAAAAATCGCGATTAGAATCCACCCACGAAGAACGCGATGAAAATTGAAGATTTTTCTCCAATCTATTTCTTCTTCCTCCTATTTTTTTTCTTTTCTCTTCTCCCCTTTCTCTTCCTCTCGGCAATTCTCTATCTCTCTTTCACAATATTACGGCGACACTCCTTTTCTTTCTTTCTTTAATTTTAAACCCTAATATATTTTTTTATTAATATATATATATATATACAGAGGTAAGTCGGTACCGACTTACCCTGTATTTACGGGGATTACAATGGATATCAATATATATATATACATAAATCGGAATAAAAATAAAGATAAAATTCGAATTTTTTGAAATTCCATCACAAAATCATAAAATATTACAATTTTTAATATTATTAACTTTTTTATATTTATATATAAAGACAACTTGTATATAAAGTCTCAAATAAAATTTTAATTTTCGACCACAAAATCAAGAAACTATACCAACTCATACTGAATTTTACTAACAATGCAAAACTTGAAAGTTTCAGTAGAATTGTAACGTTTCTATATTTAATATATATACTTATTGAAGGAGAGCATAAAGATAATTAAACTATCATTTATGATAAACTAAATTATCTCAAAAAAATATTTTAAATACAATAAAATGAATAAAAACAATAGGAAAAACAATTTAAAAATATTTAGTTGATTTATATACGACAGTCTATACAAAAATAAACATCATTTTATAATATTTTGTTATAAATATAAATCATTTTATATAAATCCTATCAATTCTATCGTTAATAGGTCAAATCTAAGTGTCTGAGATTAAATGTGAGCCCGTAGTTTAAAGTTAATGGGCCATTGGTTCGATTTTTGGACCATTTTATTATGAGACACAATTAATGATTTGTGATTCAAGATAAAATAGTTATAGTCTTTAGTTAATTATTAATGAATAGATTTCATCATGTTAGTCTAAATTTTTAAATAATTTCATTAGACATTAACTATTCAAAATTCAAGAATTTCTTATTTAATCGAAATTGATCGGTCTTATTTTTCCATTGTACTTCTTTATAACTAAATTTTATGACAATTATTTAAAAATTGTATTTTGATTTTTGAGGTGTTCCAATTATATTAATAAATTATATGGTTGAATTTCGGGTTTAGAATTACATAATGTTAATGGATCAAACTTTTCTAAATATTTGATTTTTGGGTTTCTAATTTAGATTGTTTCTCGAATTAGTTTTATAAAAGTGTGCTTTTATCCATATTAATATCATATTTTCATTCCAACAAATGTTGATGTTATATTAATATTTTTATTTCAACAAATCTTGATGTTATACTCATGCATATTTATACAAGGCTCTAAACATTTCGAATTTGTAAATATGGTGATACTGAAAGAGAATATAGCTTATTGAAACAAACAAAATCAATTGCCAAATTTGTCTTTCATTTTACCGAACATTGATATAATCTTTGGAACTAAAAATAAGATGAAAAGATTATAGTGAATCAACCTATTAATTTACAATTATTAAAGCAACATAAAAAATAATTTGAGAAGAAAATCAAATATTATATTGTATTATATTATATTATAATGAATAAAAAATGGTTATGGTTATAAAATTATATATAATATATTAGATAATTTAAAATTTTAATATAATTTTGAAGTAAATTAAGTTTAAATTAATATATAACAATACATATTATAAATAATATTTATAAAAATATAAGAATTATATATAGAATACTGAAAGGGTGACATAGAACTGAGGGATGATTACAACGATTTGCATGACTTACATGCAATATTGCTAACGTCTATCAACACTGTGACGTTTTACACATCTATTATATAATAATTATAAATATAATTATTGATAATACATATTAAATAATAAAGATGAGAAACATAATATTTGGTTGTTCAAATACAAAATTAAAGTATCTTTCATATAGAAATCAAAATAATATTTATACAATATTTCAACAAAACAAAATATTTTTGTATATTTTTGTTCATTAATCGTGCATATTATAAAAAATTATTAAAAAATAAAAAATACTTTAATCAAAATAAAAATAGTACAATGTATTTAAAATTTTAGAATTATAAATCAAAATACATCTTTTAAAATAATATATTTGATCGCTCAAAACAAAAAATTTATATGAATAAGTTTGAATTTAGATTGATCTTTACACGAACGAAAAAAGGATTACTGGTATAGGAAAAGAAATACTTACGGATTTCATGTGGATCTATATATCAATTATAAACAATCGTTGTCTTCCACATAAAATATTATCTTTTTATATAATTTTTTAGTTAATTTTGTTTTTATATAAAATAAATTATATAAATCAAAATCCTAAATTACTTTTAGGATTGTTTATATAGATTAAAGAATTAAAAAATAAGAGACAATTAAACTATCATTTATGACAAATTAAATTATTTAAATTATAATTTAAGTACATTAAAATGATTAAAAAGTATAGGAAAACAACTTAAACATTTTATTTGATTTATATACAAAATTTAATATTGTCACAAATGTGTATTAGTTTTTAATATGTCATCTTAATTATATATCATTTAAGTGAAAATTCTATTAATTTCATCATATAGGATATTATAATGTAAAATTATTTTAATGTAGACATCTCTTATTAAAAGAGATATTAACAATATATATTGGTATATTTGACGGTTGTGTTTTTTAGCCTCTATTTTTAACATAAAAAAATTGTATAGTTTGATAAACTATATAATTTTCATTAAAAGTTTATATATCTAGAGAGAAATGTTGAAAATTGATATTGATTTGTGTATAAATCAAATGGAATTGTATGAATTGTTAAGTTATTATATATTTTTTTGGTATGTTTTGTAGTTATAATAATCTTCTTCAAATTCATTAATTTCATTAAATCTCATTAATTGCCCGTAGTTTAACAATTTTATTTCCTTCCCAACAGCCTCTCTCATTCTCACACATCTCTCGCCTCTCTCTCCAAATTCATTTCATGTCGATTTCTTTCCTTCATTCGTTATTCACCAGCCTTCTCTTTTGTCATCGTCCCTAACTTCGTCGTCCCTGTCATCATTGTCCCTCCCTTCGCCAATCGTGCCATTGTCTTTCCTCCTTTTAGTCGTCCCTACTTTTGTTATCCCTACTTTTGTCATCCCTATGTTCGTTGTCTCGCCTTCACCCATCGCTTTCATGCATTTGTTGTCCCTACCTTTGTTGATTGTTGGTCGTCTCTACTTGTGGCAACTGTACTCCCTGTGGCCGACCGTTGGCCATCTCTGTGTCTGTTAAAACAAATCCCATGAGCCCAAATCCTTTTCCATTTTTCTTTACTGTTCACAGATTTTGTGTAGATTAGTTTGTAATAGGTATGCGATTTTGAAATTAGATAAAATTAGGATTTTCGAGAGATTTTGGAATTGTGAATTTTATAATTATTTTAATACTAAATTTAGGTTTGGATAATCGCGGGTGTTTGGTTTAATTTTCGGGTATCCGAGTTTCGGGTACCGTGTGTTCACGGGTTTGGGTGTAAAATATACTACTCGCTCGGGTTTAGGTACTCGACCCATGTCCATCCCTAGATAAGACAGGGTAAGACTGTAAAACTGAAACTGGTTGTGAAATAAGGAATGATTGTGGAATATGTGTTGTCAGCAACTCGTACACACCATCATTGAGCTCTCCCTTTTGTATTATTAACCTCGTGATGAGATCTTTGATCTGAAAAACAAATATGGAAGAATTCGACCAAGACATTGTTATTACTGCAAAGTTACGGATTGAAATAGGATTTTTATGTATATTTGGTGCGCTGAGAACATTGTAAATGGGAACTATTTATTTTTAAATTTAAATTCAGTATTTATGTTTTAAAAGTATATTTAAATGTAAAAATAAATATTATATTATTTTATATAGATTAAGACGTGAATTTTAAATTTTAAAATAAATTTTAGATTTATATTAAATAATACCGTATAAAATAATTGTAAAAAAGTGTAGAAAATGAATACCGAATACGAGAAGGGAGACGTAACACATGGAAGGGAAGTGTGATTACGAGGGTTTGCATAGCTTACATGCAACACTCCTGACGCCCACCAAACTATGACCTATAAGATATAATAATATTATATATATATATATATATACATAAAATTATTTAAAGTTTCCATAAGTTTCAAATTCCCAATCAAATTATCTTTTTTTGTTGTAGCAAATCTGCTGAAGAGATTCGGATATTCTGACGTTTTCAATTTTATATAAAAATATATATGAAATAGTTCATTATTTTGGAGTCTTAAGAGTACATTTTACAGTGGAACAGGTTAGTTATACGTGTTGTTTATAAAAAGGGTTCTAAACATTTCGGATATGTAAATATGATGATATTGAAAAATGGAAAATAATTTGTTGAAACAAACAAAATCAATGTGCCAAATTTGTCTTTCATGTTACTGAGAATCGATACAATCCTTGAAATTGAAAGTAAGATGAAAAATTGTAGTGAATCAATCTATTAATTTACAAATAATAAATTAACATAAAAATATTTTGAGAAGAAAAACAAATATTATATCGTATTATATTATAATGAATAAGAGACCGATTATGATTATGAAGTCATATATAATATATTAGATAATTTTAAAAGTTTAATATAATTTTTGGATTTAGTTAAGTTTATATTATTATATAACAGTATATATTATAAAGAATATTTATAAAAATATAAGAAGACATGAAACTGAGGATGATTACAAGGATTTGCATGGCTTTCGCGCAACATTCCTAACGTCTACCAACACTGTGACGCTTTACTCATCTATTATATAATAATTACAGATATAATTATTGAAAATACATTTTAAATAAGAAAACTCGGAAATATAATATTTAGTTGTTCAAATATAAAGTTAAAATATCTTTAGTATAAAAATCAAAATAATATCTTTACAATATTTCAACAAAATAAGATATTTTTTCGTATATTTTTGTTCATAAATTGTGCATATTATAAACAATGATTAAAAATAGAAATACTTTAATCAAAATAAACATAGTACAATATATTAAAAATTTTAGAATTATAAATCAAAAGAAAATTTAAAATAATATATTTGATCGATCGAAACAAAAATTTCATATGAATAAGTTTGAAATATAGATTGATCTTAATATGATCGAAAAAAGGATTACGAATATAGAAAAAAAAAAGATTTATGGATTTCATGGTATTTCACGTGGATCTATATATCAATTCTAAACAAATGCTATCTTCCACGTAATATCTTTTTATAGAATATTTTTAGTTAATTTTGTTTTTATATAAAATAAAGTATATAAATCAAAATCCTAAATTACTTTTAGGATTTTTTTATATGGATTAAAGAATTAAAAAAATAAGAGACAATTAAACTATCATTTATGATAAATTAATTTATCTAAATTATCACAAATAAACAACTTAGACATTTTATTTGACTTATATACAAAATTTAATATTGCCACAAATCTGTATTAGTTTTTAATATGTCACCCTAGTTATATATCATTTAAGTGAAAATTTTATTCATTTAATCGTGTATGATATTACAATGTAAAATTATTTTAACGTAGACGTCTCTTAATAAAAAAGATATTAACAATATATATTGGTATAGGTGACCTTTGTGTTTTTTAGCCTCTATTTTTAACATAAAAAATTGTATAGTTTGATAAACTATATAATTTTCATTAAAGGGAAATGTTGAAAAATGATATTGATATGTTTATAAATTAAAGGGAATTGTATAAATAGTTAAGTTCTTAAATATTTTTTGTATGATTTGTAGTTAATAATATTTATTTTTCATATTCTTTAAAATATTTAATATGTTATTTTCTAAATGAGATAGGTATAATATAAATTACACTATTTTTTATGATAATATTTATTTTAAAATTTTCAATTTGTTTACTTGTATTAATATGGTGTTGGTGTCACCAAAAATAAAAATTTTATATAAATTTCCTCTATTACGTTGTACCTATATATATATTTAATTAAAAAATTTCAATATAAAAAAACTTTTGATTAGATCTTTTAATTTATCTACTATTGTATAAAAAATTGTAAATAAATAATAAAATGGTGATATAATATTGGGTGAATAGTTGGATTTTCTTAAAAGTATTGATCATTTGAATTTTCCACTAATTATACATTTGGGCTATTATGTGTATTTTTATTTTATTTAAGATATATTAATTTTAAATTTAACATTTACCGTATAATATAACATCTGAAATGGTTAGTTATAGTTGTTGTTTATATAAGGCTCTAAACATTTCAGATTTGTAAATATGGCGATATTGAAAAATAGGATATAATTTGTTGAAACAAACAAAATCAATATGTCAAATTTGTCTTTCATGTTACCGAAATTGAGACAATCTTTAAAATTGAAAGTAAGATAAAAAAAATTAAAATGAATCAAGCTATGAATTTACAAATATTAAATTAATATATAAAAATAATTTGAGAAGAAAAACAAATATTATATTGTATTATATTATAATAAATAAGACATTGGTGATTATGAAGTCATATATAATATATTAGATAATTTAAAAATTTTAATATAATTTTTGGATTAAATTAAGTTTAAATTAATATATAACAATATATATTATAAGGAATAGTTATAAAATATAAGAATTATATATAGAATACTGAAAGGAGACATGACTTACGTACAACATTCTTAACCTCTACCAACACCGTGATACTTTACACATCTATTATATAATAATTATATATATAATTATTGAAAATACATTTAAAATAAGAAATCTTAGAAATATAATATTTGGTTGTTCAAATACAAAATTAAAATATCTTTTGTATAGAAATCAAACTAATATCTATATAATATTTCAACAAAACAAAATATTTTTCGTATATTTTTGTTCATAAACTGTGCATTATATAAACAATGATTAAAAATAAAAATACTTTAATCAAAATAAATATAGTATAATATATTAAAAGTTTTAGAATTATAAATCAAAAGAAAACAATTTAAAAATAATATATTTGATCGCTCACAACAAAAATTTCATATGAATAAGTTTGAATATAGCTTGATTTTTATATGATTGAAAAAATGGTTACGAGTATAGAAAAAGAAAGATTTACGGATTTCATGGCATTTTATGTGGATCTATATATCAATTCTAAACAAACGCCATCTTTCACGTAATATCTTAGTTAATTTTATTTTTATATAAAATAAATTATATAAATCAGAATCCTAAATTACTTTTAGGATTGTTTATATGGATTAAAGAATTAAAAATTAAGAGACAATTAAACTATCATTTATGATAAATTAAATTATCTAAATTATATTTTAAGTACATTAAAATGAATAAAAAGTATAGAAAAACAATTTAGACATTTATTTGATTTATATACAAAATTTAATATTGTCACAAATATATATTAGTTTTTAATATGTCATCTTAGTTATATATAATTTAAGAGAAAATTCTATTCATTTCATCATATAGGATATTATAATGTAAAATTATTTTAACGTAGACATCTCTTAATAAAAGAGATATTAACAATATATATTGGTATAGGTGACCGTTCGCGTTTTATAACCTCTATTTTTAACATAAAAAAGAATTATATAGTTTGATAATATGTGTATATATCAAAGGGAATTGTATAAATAGTTAAGTTATTCAATACTTTTTATATGATTTGTAGTTATAATAATATTTATTTTCATTTTCTTTAAAATTTTTAATATGTTATTTTCTAAATTAGATGGGAATAACATAAATTACATTATTGTTTTTTATCGTTGATATTTATTTTAAATGTTCAATCTTTACTTGTATTAATGTGGTTGTATTAATGTGGTGTTGGTGTCACCAAAAATAAAAATTTCCTATAAATTTGCTCTATTACATCATACCTATATATATATATATATATAATTAAAAAAATTCAATATAAAAAAAACATTTGATTAGATATTTTAATTTATCTACTATTGTTTATAAACTTGTAAATAAACAATAAAATGGTGATATATTATTGGGTGAATAATTGGATTTTCTTAAAATTATTGATTATTTGAATGTTTCTCGAATTATACATTATTTTGGACTATTATGTGTGTTTTTGTTATATCTAAGACATATTGATTTTAAATTTAACAATACCTTACAATATAACATCCGAAATATCAAATCTTGATTGTTTAATTTTTTTTTCAAATATGAATAACATAAAATTGTTAATTTTGATTTGCATTTCGATTTTCGCCAAATACTTATAGATATATAATTATTTAATATATACATGCATATATATATATATATATCTTATATATATAATAATTTTAAAAATAAATCTCATAATATATATATATAAAAGAAAAAGAAAAAATAGATAAATCATTCACAAACAGAAAAACAAACAGTAGAATCATTAAATATTACAATTTATTCATCCTTATACACTTTATATATTAAGTAAGATAAAGTTTATCCAATTATATATATATATGTGTATGTATTTATAATATATATAGATGTATATATAATAAAAAGATATGATAATATCGACAATGTGATATCTTAATATCATATAAAAAGGATGTCACATGAACAATGTTGAGTGCGTACGTGACATCCCTTTAGTTGTGTGATGTCTTTTTAAGTCTAACCGGTTTAATTACGAACATAATTGAACTATAAATTATTTTATACATAGTGATCAATATTTTTTGTTTACGAAATTTTGAAAGAAACCGAATACTTCAATTTCCAGAATCGAAATCAAACCCTTCATCTAGAGTTTCGATTCCTTTTTGTCGCAAAACAAAAACAAGATTGATAATGCTATGAGGAAGTTGATTGTAGAGGTATGCAATGTCAAGAATATTAGTCCAAGGATGGGCAGAGAACGACGACTACATACGCGATTATCGATTTTAACGACCAATACGCGATTATCGATTTTAACGACCAAAGGTGATAGACAAATACCCATGTTGAATTAATTTTCTCAGGTTTTCCATCCAAATATGTAAAAAAATCTAGAAAGGAAAAGTAAAGGGAGAAGAGAAACAAAAGGGATGTCAACGACTATAATCGTGGGGGTTTCAACGGATAAGGACAGTGGGTGTGTCAGCGAATGGGGACAATAGGTGTGTTGGCATATGAGGGACAACAGATGTTTTTGTGAATAGGGACGACAGATGGAGCATAGTGGAGGCTAGTCTCAAAAGATGGAGAAGACAGAAGGCAGCGGAAGATAAAGATAACCAACAAAGGCCTTTAAGTTTGCAGTCTAGCGTGAAGAGCGTAAATGAGTCGTCAATGTGTTAATTTTAATTTTGAGGAGGTGGAGGAAGCTGCATGGAGACGAGGAAAGAGAAACTCAAACTTAATGAAATCTATATGGTGAGACACATAGAATGGCGAAGATAGTACATGAAGACAAAGGAAGACACTTTGAATGAGAGAGTAGCAAATGGATATTCATGGTAGGGATTTAGATTGAAGTTTGTGTTGGTTGTAGGGATGAAGGAATATAGTTTGGAGTATTTAGGGAGTCTGTTGAATAGGATCTCAAAGGGAGATTTGTGATTGAGAACCGATGTTAGTTGATAAGGTACACAGCTGAAGCAAAGGAAATGGCCAACAATCGAGTTGAATGGAAGAATGAGAAAGAAGTGTAAGCCCTATTTCAACAATGTGGCTGCGTTTATGTTTGTAGATATCGCTGTGTTCGGATGTATGCGGAGGAGAAGTGAGGTGTGAGATCCCATGGGTGGATAAAAAGTTTTTGAGAGCAATGTCTTCACCATCATTGCCGAGTAAAGAGTTCTTATTCGATTTTTTAACTTGTTTTCAACGAAGGCTTTGAATGGAATGAAAATATTGATGACTTGAGATTTTTTTTGAAGCGGATAGAGCCAAGTATATCGTGTGAACTAATCAACGAAGATAATGAAAATTTGAACCAATCAAAGGATATTACGAGAGAGGTCCAAACACATGAATAAAGAATTTCAAGGGATTGAGTAGAAGTGATAGTGGAGAGAGGAATTATTGAAGGTTTATGCATTTTATTAATAGAACAAGCCTTAAATGACAATAGTTTTTTTACGAACGTAACACCATAAGGGAATAAAGGAGACTATTTTATTGAGAACTTCAAGCGAGGGGTGGTCTAATCTAGAATAACCGAAGATTAATGCATGACTATATCAGACTAGGGCTAGACAAATTATCCGAGAAGCCTGTCTTGACCTAAAATCTATCTCGAACTCGTGAAAATTTATTCGAACCTGCGAGTTTGGATTCGGATAATGAAATGTCATTATTTGGGGGTTTAGGTTCAAGTTCAGGTTTTCTATTCTTAGAAATAAGTATTCGTGGGTACCCGAGATTATATGTAAAATTATCCAAATACTCATATATTTATAAAGTTTACAAAAATGCCACTTGTTTAACAATTTTATTTCCTTCCCAACAGCCTCTCTCATTCTCATGCATCTCTCGCCTCTCTCTCCAAATTCATTTCCCATCGATTTCTTCCCTTTCTTCGTTATCCACCAGCTTCCGTTTTGCCATCATCCCTAACTTCATCTTCCTTGTCATCGTTGTCCCTCCTTTCGCCAAACGTGCCATCGTCTTTCCTTCCTTCGTCGTCCATGCCTTCGTCTTCCCTACTTTTGTTATCCCTATATATTCGTTGTATCTGCCTTCGACCATCGCTTACATGCATTTATTGTCCCTACCTTCATCGACCATTGGTCGTGTCTACTTGTAGCGACTGTCGATCTCCCTGCGGCCGCCTGTCGGCCATCTCTGTGTCTACTAAAACAAATCCCATGAGCCCAAATCCTTTTCCATATTTTATATGTTCACAGATTTTGTGAAAATTAGTTTTGTAATAGACCTGTGATTTTGAAATTAGATGAAATTAGGATTTTTGAGAGATTTTGGAATTGTGAATTTTATAATAATTTTAATATTAAATTTAGGTTCAGATACTCGTGGGTGTTTGGTTTAACTTTCGGTATCCGAGCTTCGGATACCGTGTGTTCACGGGTTTGGGTATAAAATATACTACCCGTTCGGGTTCAGGTACTGGACCCGTATCCACCCCTAGATGAGACATGATAAAATTCTAAAACTGAAACTGGTTGTGAAATAAGGAAGGGTTGTGGAATAGGCGTTGTCAGCAACTCGTACACACCATCATTGAGCTCTCTCTTTTGTGTTATTATCCTTGTGATGAGATCCTTGACCCGATAAACAAATATGGAAGAATTCAACTAAGGCATTGTCATTATTGCAAAGTTGAGGATTGAAATAAGATTTTTATGCATATTTGGTACACAGAGATCATTGTAAATGGAAAGTGGGCGAGTGGTTGAGGGTAGAGCATAGAACCGGTGTGTGATATATCAAGATTTGTTCAATCACTGAGAACAATGCCATTTGGTCAACTGTGTGATGAATGGAGTAATAGATTGGCAAGATCGATGGTGATGTGATCGATGTGCTAAAATCCAGCAACCACGTTGGTGAGTTGTGTTGCTTAAAGGATACATTATGTGCATTCGGCTTCCAGACCTTATTTCCCATGAAAACTATGATGAAGGACAAGTAGACTGCAACCAAAGGAGATGACAAGTTTTTGCACTATGCCATGAATACCACGGACTTGACACTTCCTTTGGTAACCACGACCTGTGTTGGAACAATAACTGGTGTTACGATTGTCGAGAGGGGTTTTGTTATCCGAATGCCAACAAGTTTGAGGCCTCTATTGAACATTGTTAACTGAGACTAGAGCTAGCAATGGGAGGGGTTGCGTGTGAAGCAGGTCAGTTTCATGATTAAGTAATTTCTCATGCAGGTCAACAAATGCAATCGAAGTATCCTTGGTGTCTTTGATTGTCTTGTATTCATCATCAAGTCCAGCGATAATGAGTCCAAAGAGATCTTCATGATTTATTGGTTATCTCAAGAGTGCATGTTCATCAGTCTTAATTTTGAAGAAATTTATGTAATCATCAATTGACTGAGAGCCTTTGGAGTGTCATCACATCTGATCCTTAATCTATTTTAGATGTCCACGCTCAAGCGACCATAGGTGGAGGCAAGGGTGGTCCAAGCAAAGCAGCATACTCTAGATTCGGAATCGCAACACTGTTGATGGTGATTATCGTCGGTTGGACAAATGTTGGATCAAGAAAACCTTCAAGGTTGTAGCTTTGAATTGAAAGAAAACACAAATTTGAATGATCCATGTGGGATAATTGATTGATGTAAATTTGGTAACGTAAGAGACAATGATGTGAATCAATATTGAGAAAGGATTAACGGGATCAAAGGGTGTGATGATTTCAGAGGATTCCGGCGAGTTTGAAGAGTTTTCATCGGTAACCATGGTGAAAACCGAGCACTATTGACAAGAAATAAAGGAAATAAAAAAAAGGTTACGTCGTTGGACTATGTTGCTGCTCTGATACCATAAAAACTTTGTGACAACCATGAATTTTATTAACAAAGATGACAAGATTTATAAGTACCATAAGTGCTAAACTTAGGGAAACTGAATGCTAGACTTAAGTAATTTCACTTGGTCTTCGTAAACCTCTCTCGGTGTGAGAGGCCTCAAACGAATCTTGTTTTCCCTTGTGGTCAAAAGAATACTTATCATTGTACCTATCATATATGATGCGCATATCAAATTGCCATGGGCGTCCAAGCCACAAGTTTCCTGCCTCCATAGATGTCATCGCACAAGACTTTGTCTTCATATTTTCTTATCTGAAATGGCATGACAACTTGTTTTGTCACTCGCGTTGTTCCATTGTCATTCAACCATTAAAATTTATACGGTTTCGGATGCCTGCTAACCATCAATCCAAGCTTCTCCACCAATGTTGAACTCGCCACGTTTGTGCAACTACCTCCATCACCTTTGATTGAAGGTTCAAAGCTCTCCTTGTAACCAAGAGATTACCCTTTGCCGGTTCTTGCTCTTTTGATTTAACCTCTGAATCTCTCTTCATAATCAACCATAACCTCTTGTTCACAAAATCACGAGTATAATGGACCTTGTCCAAACAACAAAAACATTTGATATCACTTGTACAAGTTTGAGGTTGGTCATTATTACCTAGAGTCCTAGGCCTCGAGGACTCGACTTTGCGATCGAGCTTGTAGACAATAGTCAACTTTTCATGTTTTTGGTAATCTGGTCACGGATAGGCAAAGAAGACCCGTCTCTTTTCGATCTCTGTCCTCATGCTTGAGTTGATGTTCGAACCTTATTGCAAGATGTAACAAGACCTCCACCGTGTCATATGGATGGTTCTCCACTAGATTTCGTATCTTTCGGTTCAAACCCCTAAGGAACCGATCATTTTCATCCACCTTGAGTTCTTCGATTCCAACTTAAATCTTGAGCATTTTCCTGTACCAATGTTCTCAATCGTTCACAAAGATCTCGTTCATAATGGTTAGAAACATTGTCATCTCAAAGCGTTGGTCATAGCTCCCCAATTTGTGATTGGAGGCTCCACCATTCGTCGTCTTGCATAGACCACTTGATCCCACCATATGAAGGTATAACCTTGGAATTTCGCCGCTACCAGTTTCGCCTTTTTACATTTGAGTATTGGTGGCACTCAAAACCATATCGGTGCGCCTTTCCTATTCCAAATAAACATCAATCGTCCCACGTCCATTAAATGGAGGAATCTCCAACCGGATGTTGCTAAGATCGTCATCAACTTGTCTCTCTTAACATCTTCGTATCAAAGCTTGAGGAGCAGCAAACGAATCCTCATTGAAATCTTCAGCCATGTCAACTACATATTCGTCTCCATAAACACCATACCTTGGACCTCCATCTCTATGATGATTTCATGGTCTTTCATTGACTTGACCAAACTTGCAAGGTGCTTGTCGTCTATCTCTTAATGGCCTTGGTAACTATGGGGATAAGTTTTCTATGTTCATTCGATCAAGCCTTTGAATGATGGATCTGAACATCTCCATCAGATCTTTAAGTTGTTGACACAAATCTTGTTTGAGCCTTTGGTTTAGGACCACAATTTTAGGTCTGTCAAGGTCTCTCAACGCAGTTTCATAGCGTGAACCTTCACTACCGTCGATAGATCGATTTTGTTCATTCCTCCATTATGGGTTTCCTGTAAAATCTAACAAACAGCAAACTTCAAACAGAATAGACAAGAAAAAGAAGACGAGAGATTCTTACTAACTCTCAGAAAGGTGTATCGCTCAATTTGCTCTTAACTCCCTGGTTTCTTTTGAGTCTAATTTGCTCTAACAGTCCTCTCAAGAATTCAATGCAATAAGATCCAATCGATTAGTAATCACAAAGTTGAGATCCCATAGTGACTGAAACATCACAAAGGATAAGGATCAATCGAGTTTAGTCCAAACAAAAAATGAAATGACAAATACATTCACCTTGTTGAACTATAACTTATCACAAAACAGTTTACATAAATTCCCCTTTGACAAATAATCAAAACAATGATCAATTTTTTGTATCTTTTTTAACGTTTTTTTTCTTTCAGATCCATAAACACAAACACAACGAAAAACAATGAAAATAAGATAAAGATAACAGAAGATAAAGCCTAAAAACAATGAAACATTGCTCTGATACCAAATGATGTGCAACCAGATCTCGTTTTGTTGATTAGGAATATAGAAATTGTGTTGCAACCCTCCAACCGCTAGTGACAACCAATGACTTGTGTCACGTCGTGAGGACGTTAGAGACCTCCACTAATCTCGGAAGGAACACCTTAGAACCCGATATCACCACAATCACAGGTGGTTATTTTATTGATAAGTCGGAATGAATTTAAGGCCTCATATCCAAGAGACAAGATTTAGAACTCGGGATAAAAGAAGGAATAAACCCTCTCAATTTACTTAACAAAGAAATCTCCTTTAATCAACGAAATGCTTGCCTATTTATAGGGTAAAAGTGTTCGGAAATTCAAATGGACTATCTCGACTGTTGACTCAAGAATTGGACCAAATTTTGGGGCGTTTTCAATCTCTTAGTTCCACCTCTAGTGATCGATCTATTTATTTGAAGATTTTCACTTCCTTCAATCGGATCCTCACGTGTTCGTGGGACGTCGATGTCTCTGTGAGTTTATAAATTAAATAATTTTTTATAAATATTTTTAAAAATAAAATTCTTCTGAAATTATGAAATAAATAAATAAAAAAACTATGTTTACATATCCATTTTTTCCAATAGATTATTTAATCCCGAAAACAAAATTAATACATGGTTGAATTTGCTACAATTTTGTGCTGCTGGATGTTATGAACAATTCGTGAAATTAAGACACGTGACATTTTGCAGAGTTAAGACAATATCTAATTTCGAGTCGATAATAATGTAAAATAATGGAAGAAGAAAAATGGAAAACAAATAGTTTTGGAGTGAGGACAAATTAGCTGTGTTATACGAGGTTGCAATTGAGAATCGATACAAGATGGTTCGTTACATGAATTTTATATATTTATATATATATAGATAGATATGTATGTATATATATATATATTCAGTTGGTCCATGCTTATATAACGACGTAATTTCGAGTTAATGAACCTAGACATGGTGCATGCACGTACCAATAAAAAAAATTTTATATTATATGAAAGCGGTGTTCTTAGAACAAATATTTAAATGCTTCAAAAGATATTTAATAATAATAATCCAGCTATAGTTTAAAAATATGTCTTAATATTGTTTTAAATAATATACATATTGATATTATCTATTTAGGGTTTTGGCGAGACGTTATTCTCCTTACGTTAAGAATTTTGGAATGTTTATCATCTTTAAAAAAATTGTATTTTAATAGAAGAAACACAAGATTTATCAAGAGCGGTCGAGGAAGATGAATTTTTTATTTTCTAATCTCGATTACAATATGCATATATACAATTAAGGAAATTGACCTATTCAGCTAAAAAAAAAAAAGTAATCAGAAAAATAGTTAGTCGGTTAACAAGTTAACAATACGGGCTAAATATATGCTAACTGATTTGTTAACTTTCGTAACACCCTCCTTCAAGTTGGAGTGTTGTAGTCGCGAACGCCCAATTTACGTAAGAATATGTCGAATTCTTTATGCCCCATAGCTTTGGTGAAGATATCTGCTAGCTGTAGTCGTGTGGAGACATGTTGAGTTGCTATGATATCCTCAATGATGGCATCACGAATGAAATGGCAATCGACTTCGATGTGTTTGATCCTCTCGTGAAAGACCAGATTCGAGCTAATATGAAGTGTCGCCTGACTATCACAATAGAGCCACATAGGCCGAGGGTGATTAATCTCCATGTCGGCAAGCAATTCCTTTAGCCAAATAAGTTCGCACGTGTTCATGGCCATAGCATGGTATTCAACCTCTGCAGATGAACAGGAAACAACATTTTTTTTCTTGGTCTTCCAAGAGATCGGTGATGAACCCAGCTGTATAAACCATCCTGTAAGTGACCGCCGGCTCAAGGCACAATCTGCCCAATCCGAATCACACCAACCATAAATGTGAAGGTCGGAGTCTGATCGAAGTAGTATCCCTTGCCTGGGATTTCCCTAGAGATATCGAACGATTCGAAGCGCTGCTTCCCAATGATCACATCGAGGTGCATGCATGAACTGTGATAATATTTGAACTGAATAAGAAATCCCTGGTCGTGTGACGACAAGATATATAAGTCGTCCTACCAAACGCTGATATGACGTGGGGTCCTAATAGAAGTCACTTTGTGACGTCTTTTGATCCATCGGGAAGGAGGCCGGTCTTGCTTCTAGTAACCCCGATTCCGAGATAATATCCAAAGCATATTTCCGCTGACAGAGATAGATGTCGCTAGAGCTTCTCGATACTTTAATACCTAGAAAGTACTTCAAGTGTTTGAGATCCTTCATATTGAAACAAGATCTCAAATAATTCTTGAAGGCATTAATGGCAAAGGAAGAGTTACCGTTTATCAAGTCGTCAACGTAAAACAAGGATATGGATCCGAGTGCCGTCGGCCGAGAACGTGAATAATGAATGGTCCGAGGGAGATTGTTTGAAACCGTAGGATTTGAGTGAGGTAGCAAGCTTCGTAAACCAGCATCTACGAGCTTGTCTTAGCCCATATAATGATTTCTGAAGGCGACATACGTGGGACGGGTCCGCATGGTAGCCGGGAGAAGATTTCATGTAAACCTCTTCTTGCAGATCACCATGAAGGAACGCATTATGGACGTCCATTTGATGAACTTTCCAATGTCATGCCGAAGCCAGCGCGAGAAAGAGGCGAACCGTGACTAATTTCGCAACCAACGCAAAGGTTTCTTCGTAATCAATACATTCTACTTGATTGTTACCAAGTACAACCAAGCGTGCTTTGTACCGTTCGATGGATCCATCCAAACAATATTTTATCTTGAAAACCCATTTACTTCCAATGGCCTTTTTGTTAGGAGACGAGGTACCAAACTCCAAGTTTCTTTCACTTCCAGAGCCTGTATCTCATTGTCCATCGTTGCTTTCCAATTTTCATCGCCTAAGGCTTCGCGATAGGAACGAGGTTCACGTTCACCAGAGAGCGCAACAAGAAAAGCACAATGTCGAGAAGCGAAATTGACACAGCTAATGTACCGGTGAATAGGGTATGTAGACATCGAATCGATTGGCATAGAATCAGTGGTCTGAATTGTGTTGACGACAAAGTCACGTAGCCGAGTCGAGGGTATTCACAATCAATATGTCCTTTGCCGAGAGCTTGGGAGTCCGATGGAGACTCTGCAGGGACCAATAAGTCGTGACTGGTAAGAATCGAATGGTCATCAGTGGACTGTGGTGGCGAGATCGAGGATGATTCAAAACCCATATTCTCAAAAGGAAATCGAAGGAGCAAAGTCTGTTGGAGCAGGGGAAAACGGCTGATGGCGATGTGCAACTGGATGAAGTTCATCTTCATCAACAATCGGCCAGGACCAATCTATCAAGGATGGTAACGTCAGCTCGGCTTGAGCACTCGTGTTAGATTTCATTCATTTATCGAGTCTATTCGAGGATTTCATCTACATTTCGTGTTTTGTGTAGAAAACGAAAACATGACGAGAAACACGAGAGATATTGGCAATTTAACCCCAAAATGACAAGGTTCAGCTTGTGCAAGACCGTGGATTGAAGAGAACGTGCAAACACCGAGCGATAGGAGCGGAAACTACATTTTAGGTCGTGCACGCTCGGGCATTAGAAGGTGCCCGCTCGGGTAATTGATGCCATGACAACCCCGTAGCTTTACACGACTCGGGTGCTCAAGGAACATGGTCGGGCATGCGTGCCCGATCGGGTGGAAATGGAGTGC
>CM071866.1:44695633-44736788 GCA_036759665.1 Gynandropsis gynandra
ACCCATTTCAAATCAATAAACCATTCTGGGACTCGACAGCCTGCAAACCCTAGAAATCGACGCTCAACCGACCATCGCGACCCAAACCGACCCACTGAGACAACCGACTCTTGCGACTCAACCGACTCACTGAGACTCAACCGACTCATTGACACTCACACCCATTTCAAATCAATAAACCATTTTGGGACTCGACATCCTCCAAAACCCTAGAAATCGATCTACTTACACTTATTGACGTCATTGAAGATTGACTCGTGCTCTCTTCTCTACCGCTGCTGATTCTAGCCATTTCCTTCTTGCCAACTTCGAATCGATCCCTCTCAAGTTCGAAATCACTTATGCGGGTTTGGCTTTTACTCTCCCAGAATGCGGGTTTTCTCACGTTTGAATATTAAGGGTAAATTTGTCTTTTCTCCAGTTTTTTTTCGATTAAATAATTATTTTAGAGAAGGGTATTTTTGAAACGTTTTAACCCTACGAAGATATATCTGATATTCCGCCATATAAAATTTGTTAAATATTTTGAATTTTTATAATAATAAAAAATTAAGTTTGGTCCGCCGCTTTATATGTGTGTGTTCATGTATCTACTTGAATGACGTGTAGATTTCTGGGCCTCAGTCAAGATTACGTGGCAGCAAAATAAGCTCGTCTTGACAGATCACCGTTAACATTATATCCACTTGTAAACTTTAAATATTTTTAAATTTTTCATGGAAATTTGTTAGGCATGGAGGAGGAGAAATTATATGAGATGCTGAAAAATGACTCTTAATTTTCCATATTATATCAATATCTAATTTTATTTATATCTATTATGATCCATTGTCTATTATCATATCAAGATTTTTAGATTTCTATATGATATTAGATCAATTTAAATTTTTGAATTAGTTTCGGAATTAATTAAACCAAAATCTATCTTTGATATGATATCATAATCAAGTTTGTCTCATTTGAATATATTGATATAGGATTCATAATTAGACGTTCCAAAATTAAATCCTTTAACGAGACATTAATTTTGGATTTTATTGGAAATTCTAAACTTTTAATTAAATTTTGAAAATTAAATCTAAATTCATATTTGATATGGTATTAAAGTCAAATTTGTTCCAATTTGAATATATTAATATTAGATATCCTACGTGAATATTATTCACGTTTGAATATATTATTCACATTTCAAAATCGAATCTAAACAAAAATGTTAGAATATATAATATTGGATAACTCTAAATTTTTGAATTATTTTTAATTTAAATTATTTTTAAAATTAATTAGATTCAATTACATATTTAACAATGTCAAATGGATTATTAAGTGTGAGGTTTATAATAATTTTTTTTTCTGAGCATTGAAGACTTAGAGAGCAATTTTATATTTGTCCACTCCGATTGTACCGTACGTGTCACCAATATATAAAACGATAGCTTTCAAACTCCAATTCATTATTTTTATATTTTGTTTGCTATCACATATTTTTTATTACCTAAAATTTTATATTTTGGATAAATACATTGTCATGGATCGAAAAAAATCTTATGTCAAAATATCAATTTATCATTCCTAAGTATTTAAATTAAGATTTAAAATATGTTTTGTTATCACATATTCAAATGAATTAATGTATAATTAAATTAAAATATTAATTTTAGAGTTTAGAGTATATATATATATTAATAGATGCTTTACGATATAATTTACATATTTATATTTAATTTTATGACGAATAAATTTAAATCTAATATTGTCATTTTCGTTTCCTATAACAATCGTTTTTTTATTACCATAAATAAATGTCATTGACTAATATTAAATAATTTCCCATAATTCAGAAATACACAAAAATCTATTTTTCATCCAAGTTTAAGTTTCCATGAGGAGATTTTTACATATTTTTCTACTAGACAAATGGGGATATATTAGACTGAAAACAAAAAAAATCTCTAACGTTATAAAAATATAATATTTTTTTTTAAATCGCCAATTTAGAACGTTCGATAACAATAATTGTACTCAACAAGAAAAACCTCCATTTTATATTTTCTTATACGAAATAATTTTCAACAGTTGTTTTTTTTTTCTTTTGAAAATGAAAATTTGTGTTTTTATTTCGATTTTATTAATGTATTTTCAATTATAAATACAAGGGGACGTGTATAGTATCTAGATTTTGTTCTGCCTCCACCACTAGTTTAGTTGTCCAATCAGTCAAGCCATGTTCCATGACGATCATAATTTATAACCACCCATAATTCATGGGCAACCCTCCATTTTCATTTTTATAAATTATTATTTCACAATTTTATAAAATCTTCAAATTAAATATATGTTTTTTTCTTAATGAAAAAAACTGCGAGACGCCATTGTTGTGAAGAACAAGGCCGCGACCTGTTCTTCCTTCAAAATACTTGCTCTCAAGGCATGGCGAGGGTAAATCTGTAAAATCTACGTTTCTTGAGTCGCAAGAAAAATGGAGAAGAAAGGCGTGGCCCTAATGGGGAGGTATGAGCTAGGGAAACTTCTAGGTCAAGGCACCTTCGCCAAAGTCTACCATGCACGAAACCTCAAAACGGGACAAAGCGTGGCGATCAAAGTAATCGATAAACAGAAAATTACGAAAGTGGGTCTAATCGATCAAATCAAAAGAGAGATCTCTGTGATGAGACTCATCAAACATCCAAACGTTGTTCTTCTTCATGAGGTCATGGCCAGTAAAACAAAGATTTATTTCTCCATGGAATACGTTAAAGGAGGAGAGCTTTTCAATAAGGTATCAAAAGGAAAACTTAAAGAAGATATTGCAAGAAAATATTTTCAACAATTGATCGGAGCTATTGATTATTGTCATAGTCGTGGTGTTTACCACCGTGATCTTAAACCGGAGAATCTTCTGTTAGACGATAATGGTGATTTAAAGATCTCAGATTTCGGGTTAAGTGCTTTAATAGAGTCGAAAAAACAAGACGGATTGCTTCATACAACATGCGGGACGCCGGCTTATGTTGCTCCGGAAGTGATATGTAAGAGAGGATACGACGGAGCAAAGGCCGATGTCTGGTCGTGTGGGGTTATTTTGTATGTTCTTTTGGCTGGTTTTCTTCCATTTCATGAACCAAATCTTGTCGAAATGTACAGAAAGATTACAAAAGGTGAATTCAAATGTCCATCTTGGTTCCCTCCTGAGGTAAAAAAACTTCTTTCTAGGATTCTTGATCCAAATCCAATCACAAGAATCACTCTGGAAAAGATCATGGAGAATCCATGGTTTAAGAAGATCGAGACGCCAAGAACCCTAAAAGGTCGTCCTCCTCAGTCTTACAGTTCATCATCTCAGGACGACGACCCATCAAGTCATGTAATAAACCCGACATGTTACAATGCATTCGACATAATTTCATCATCTGAAGGGTTCGATTTGTCAGGTTTGTTTGAGAAAGAAAAGAGTCAAAAATCAGAATCAAGATTCACAACGAAGAAGCCAGCGAATGAAATAGTGTCAAAATTTGAAGAAATTGCAACGAGTGAACGATTCAGGGTGAAGAAGGGCAATATGGGAAGAGTGAAAATGGAAGATAGTAGAAAAGGGAGAAAAGGGCAATTGGAAATAGATGTGGAGATATTTGAAGTGACAAAGTCTTTATATATGGTGGAAATGAAGAAAAGTGCAGGCGATACAATGGAGTATATACAGTTTTATGATGAAGGACTTAAGCCTTCGTTGAAGGATATAGTTTGGAAATGGCAAGGCAATAATGAGAATATTATGACCTAATTATCATCATTACAGTTCTTCATTTCAGTTTCTTTGTGTTCTGCAAATGTAAATTAAGGCTACAGGTACTGTAAAAAAACCCTGAATTTGGTATTATTTGGCCATTTTTATGGTTTTAAATCTGTTTTCTCCTTATATTGTATCTATCTGCTGGTGAAGAGGAGGATTTAGGTACTGATGGTTGGAATCGCAGAAAAAAACAAACGCAGCAACTATGTTTTTTAGCGATTCTGGGCGATATTAAAACCGAATGGTGGAGTCGCAGTAGTCCGAAAACGCACCGAAACACAGATTTTAAGAATCTGGAATTTGTTGCGTTACATTTACATTTTGGTGCTTTTAAATAAAATTACCAAAATACCCTCGTATCTTTCTCTTTATCTCTCCTTTCTTTCTATTATAATTTATATTAATTGTATATATATATACTATATATTTAAATATTTTTATAATTTTTTAATTTGTTTCAAATATTTAAAAACTATAATTAAAAAGTATAAATTAAACAAAAAATTAAAATAAACTTTTTTCTTAATAATTGTCTATTTTGGTAATTTTGTTCAAAAGGCAATTGCAACAGTTTTCTATTATCCGCTTCTAGTCGCAGTCGCTCGCAAATGCAGCGATTTTACCATTTAGACAAAATAAAACAAAACGCCGCTAATTGTTGACAGAAACGCCTCAAACGCCTCAAACGCCGCTAATTATTGATCAAATCAGAAAGTTGATTAGTGTCCTTCATCAATTCTATTAATTATGATATCTTTTAATGAAGTTAGTTAGTTTTATATGCCTTTCACATGTAGTTTCAAGATCCGACAACTCAGGAACCATCTTGTTTCTTGTCCATATTCAGACAAACACATTCAAGAACAACCTAAAACAATGTAATCTACCAAACTCCCTTAAAGCAACAATCTAAATCATCACTAAAGTCCATCAGAAAATCAGTACAAAATAGAAAACTGTGTCTGATCTAAGAAGAATTAATTCGGGTTTAAGGCGGAAATGACATATACCTTTGGCCTGGACGAAAGTATAATATCTCTTATGTAATATTTTAATAGTCGCGAGTTTAAACTGTAATTATTGAAAAAGTTTAATAATATTTATTAAACGAAAAACAAGTTTCCGTTATCAGAATTCATTAACGAAAAATCTAAACCCTAATCCCAACCAGAGAGAAAAACGAAGAACGATAAAAACAGTTTTTCGTTATTCCCAAAAACCGCACCAATTGTTGATAGCAGAATCCGATCTCGCCGTAAATACGCGTAGACACATCCGATAATATCTGTTTCAAACGCAACAGATATTATCGAAATTGTTTCTAATTACGTTGGTCATTGAAACCCCAAAAACTATTCCGAACTTGACTAAATCTAATAATTGATTTGTAAAACACGCTTCTGCACCCGATGTAACAACCCAACAGTTGACGTGGCCAGTATGATCACTACAGAAAGTCACTCAGTCTTATGGTACAGCCATGACCATGAACCTGTAACAGAACCTTTCAGGACAATATTGAGCATGGATTGCTCAAGAATGATCACTACAGAAACCCTGAAAACTATTCCGAACTTGAGAACGGTCTGAGTAAATCGAACAAACGAAAAAAGAAAGTAATTTGTTATTCTTCTGTTTCCGCGTTTTTACAACAAGATCGAGTGCAAAACCAGTTCTACGATTAGTACTATATTCAGCTCTATGATCCTAATTGGTTCACAAGCACGAATAGATCATATAACGGTACATAAGGCCGATCTAAAGCCACAAATCTAAGCAGCTTCAGAAAAGAAAGTACTCATCTTTATCCGATTTCTCCTTCGTGTTCATCTACTCAGTATCAGAAGGCAAGAACGCTGAAGGAACAAGACAAGGTAAATCTACAGGTGGAGCGGCCATGGTTGAAGCTTCAATGGCTGTTTCCACCTCTTCATCTGCTGTTAAATTCTGTAAAATGGGTTTCAATTCTTTGTTACAGAACTCTTCGTACTCCATTTTATCTCCTCCTTTCTTCTTGACCTCCACAACAACCAATGATGGAGTCAATTCAAATATCTCTGCAGCTATTGTCAATGGACCCTTAACACCTTGTTTAGATCCTTCTAAACTCACTCTACAATCTTTCTTCCTGACTGTAAAGCTCACAACTTTGGCAATCTCTTCCAATTTTGAAATGATTTTTGACACAGGAGCTCCAGATATAAACCGAGTACCTTCACCATCTTCATCAAATAACCCTGAAAGATCAAATCCTGCTGAGAATGATATTAGATCAAAGGCATTCAAACTTGCGGGTCTTGGTAATGGACCAGTTCTTTTTCTGGTTACAAAGAACTCAGCATCTGATTCAGAAACTGAAGAAGATCGATCTGAGGATGAATCAATGGAATCCACATCGTCATCTTCAACGTTACAAAGCTTATCATCTTCTACATAGAATTTAATATGCTTAAATCCCTTTTTGAACCAACTGGCCTCCATGATTTCCGGTATTGTGATTCGCGTCTCGGGATTTGTGTCCAAGAGTCGTGTCAACAGCCGGATAAGCTCCGAAGAAAACCATCTAGGGCACCGAAATTCTCCTCTGTAGATCTTCTTGTACATGGCCATGACGTTGTGATCATGAAATGGAAGATGACCAGCCATTAACACGAACAAGATAACCCCACACGACCAAATATCAACCTTTGCAGCGTCGTAGCCTCTCCGGGCAAGAACTTCCGGTGCAACGTACGCCGGTGTACCACAAAACGTGTGGAATAGACCGTCTTGACGAATCTGATCGGAAACCGCACTGAGACCAAAGTCGGAGACTTTGAGGTTGCCGTTTTCGTCGAGAAGCAGATTCTCTGGTTTCAGATCCCGGTGATAAACACCACGGGCATGACAAAACCCCACCGCCGATATCAGCTGCTGAAAATATTTCCGGGCAACCTCCTCCTTCAACCGACCTTTTGCGACCTTATTGAAAAGCTCGCCGCCTCGGACATACTCCATGACGAAGTAGATCTTGGCTTTGGTCGCCATGACTTCGAACAGCTGTACGATGTTCGGGTGACGAACACGGCGGAGGATTGAAATCTCACGCTTGATGTGAGCGATTAATCCTCCTTTGAGGACTTTTTCCTTGTCGATAACTTTAATGGCGACGCTATCGCCAGATTTCACGTTCCGAGCGAGATAAACCTTCGCGAAGGTTCCATGGCCAAGAAGCTTACCCATTTCGTATTTTCCCAGGATAAGAGACTGTGGGCTGTTCTTATCTTTCGTCATCGTCGTGGCCCTGCTAAGCATATCCGCCATAGACGTGAAATTCTGAGCTTTTGGTGTTCTGGGTATGAATCAATGAATCGCCATTAGAGGTGGAGAGATCGAGATTTTTACGCAGATTCGGAATTCGTATATCTTAGTGATTGATTCTCGAATTCTCACCTGTCGTTTGTTGTTCTTTGGTCGTAAATCTCGAGAAGTTGCAGGAGAAGGCGGAGTCTCTCTGTTCCGTTTTTAGGGATTCCCTACAAATAGTATCACTTTGTTTATATATATTCGCCGTTCGGTTTCCTTTTTACTCTACCAATAAATCTCATTTTTATTTATTATTTATTATTAATAACAATAATAATCTATTATTAACACAATATATATATATTATACAATTATGGACTTAACTTAAATTCGGTGGTACTCGTCCTCCAGACTTTATTTCGGTTGTACTCTAATTAAACTATATAGAAAACTAATTAATGTATTTAACAACTGTTTATTACCATCTCACAATGATTTAATTAATAATTAAAAATGGGCAACTTTTTATTTTGCTGACATCATAAGTAATGGATATTACGTCGTTTTAGACATAACACACTGTTTTTTTAATCATTTTGAATTTTATTAAATATAAAATAATTAATTAATAATACACGGTGGCTAAAGACAATCGTCCACTTGGATCAGAAGCGAATCGTGACCGTGAAAACCTGAATGATTTGACACGTCATCTAATCTTCTACCGTCCACGTGGCAATCAATTATACCGTTATTAGTGGCCCACGTGTAACTTTCGGAGAGGTTGCTTGATATAGAGTTCTCGAGTATTCTATCTTGTACGTGTTGGCCTACACAAGTGGTCAATGAAATCAACAGCTGTGAATTGAATCTCAGCCGTTGGATGCCAGATGACGTATGATCTGGATCCAACGTTGATAAACAAATATTAATTAATTTATAAAATTGGTTTTTACTTACTAGTACGGCAGAATAGTCAAATATAATTACGTATTTATATATAGATTAAATTCAAATGTAATTGAAATTAATTAATTAATCAATATTTTAAAAGTCAATGTTACGCACTTGTTGGAAGACGGTGGGTGGTCACGTTTAGTCAACGTGATTGTCGGTCCAAATTTAGTGGTGAAAACGATGGATTGTGTTTTAAGGAGATATTTCTATTTAGATATCAAACATTTTAAAAAAAATTATAACAAAAAGTATAATTATTATATCACCTAAATTCAATAAAGATGTTTCATATATCTAACGTTACAAAAACAAAACAACAAAATTTGCAATTTTTTAAAGTGATTTATTTTTGCAAATAAAATTCTGAAATATTGCAATTTAATTCATAAATTTTATATCCACAAGGAATTTATTTCCACTAATTTTTTTAACCATAAAAAAACGAGATATTTTATTGACGGGTTGCGGCTACGGAGCCTAGAAATAAGTTGGGCCCAATAAGGTGTCCAACATAAAGCCCACGAATAAAATAATTACGAAATAAAATATATATAGTATATGTGTGTGTGTGTGTGATGATTTTACGTTTCTGTTCTGAACTAATGGATACTTACCATTTATCAATACATCAATTTTATGAAATTCAACAAAAAAATACATATAGAAAATTTGTTGATAGATAATGAACTTAAAAAAATGTATTTCACGAGTCTAAAAGTATATTATTTATAATAATATGAATGAATAAAACAGCGAACTTAATATATAGAATTCCATATATTAAATAATATATGCGTAAGTCATAATTTCAATATTTGATGTATTGGAGAGTAAAAAAATAAAATTAAGGAGCAAGAGGTGCAAATTTATTTTATCCGTTTTTTTCAACGGTTATCTTAAAAATTTCAATTATTAGATGTATTGAAAGTAAAAATCGACAAAAATGAGTTTTTATAAGAGTTTGAGTTGAGTTATGTTCTATTAAAAAATAAGTGCAAAATTATATTTTAAAATTTAGGTTACTGCAAAGTAAAAAAACAAATCATGTGGTTTTGATGTGATAAAGATGCGTTCCAGTGAAAATTAAAAACTATAGAAGAAAAAACATGCACATTGAGCAAATATTTTTTGTTTAAAAAAGTAATTGATAAAAAATAATATGAAAAAAATGATTATATAAAGAATTTAATCATCTTTTAGGTTGGATTGCTCGAGGGAGGGATGTGAATGTGGAATATTAGTTGGCTTTATATGGAACGTTTTTTATAGCCCATGGAATTCAGTGGATTAGGTAATTTGATTTTTTCTATTTGTTTATATCTATAAGACTTGTCTCTTAATGGTTGTTTTTATTCCATTTTTTCGATTATTATTATATTTAATATTATTAGCACACAAGAAAATAATAAACAAAAGTATGTGTGAGATTCTGTTATCAAATTGTGAATAATTCTATTCGGAGAATGTTTTTGACGTCATATAATATATTGCATGATTAATATTTTTAAATACCGTTATGCAATTGAGAAAATTTTATACCGTATTTATAACCATAAATAATTATTGATTAATTGCAAACTAGTTCAACTAATGACTGGATTATATAATGTGTTTTTAAATCTAAAATTTATATTGGATTTAATATTCATATCAATCGAATTTTAAAAAAACAGAATGAAATAATAATTTAGCTATTTTAAAAAGAACGATAATACGAGTCTTCAAGTATTCAATCTTTTAATCTTAAACATTGTTGATTACAACACTAAAATATCAACTCTTTGAAAGGACGATATATATATATATATACACACACATTATATATATTACTTTAGTAAACCAAATCCATCAACTAGTATCTTCCAAAATAAATGCAATTCATTTATTATTAGGTGAACCGTGGAAGAAAAATACAGTCCCATTCAAATATTTTTACAGTCTTATATTATTGGGAAAATATAATCAAGATTAGCATCTCAATCAAATTGAATGTCACAATTATATTCATATAAACATAAACATGGTTACTATATTCCGTATAATTCGATTTCTATATACATCGTAAAAATGTTGATATTTAAACTATTAAATTACATGTTTTAGATTTTTAGTTTATTAAATATTTTATGTAAACGAAATAAAAAGATTGGAGAAATAAATAATACAAAAGTGTAAAAAATATGGGCTCCATGTTGCTATATATCAACACCTGCATCAACTACCATCCAAAATTAATATCACCAACCTTACCATATTTCTTTTTTTTTCTGATTTGAGATGTAATAACACAATCACCAAAATATATTTGGACCGTACACTATGTTCTTCCACGACGAATTTTCACATCAAACTCATTAATGTGATATATTTATTGTTCTTGATTCTCTAAAAAATTATGCAAGTAGTAGTTTATGAAAAAAAACAATAAATTATTTTGGATCCAATTCAAGGCATCACAACAAATATAATTAAATATATTATGACAAATAATTTTGGATATAATTTAATAAAACAATTAAAAGTGAAAAATGTTAGTTTATAAAACATAATCATACAATACAATTATAAAATCATATATAGAATAAAAGGTTATATCGATGTGCTATGAATTAAACAATGACGATAATAGTTAATATTCAATTTTTTTATAAAAAGAAAAAGAAAAAAGTAAATATAAAGATAATGATGATAAGTACATGAGTATCCAATACTCGAAAAGTGATCAATGAATTCACTTTTTATGAATACAAAATTTTAAAACAGATCGATTTCACTTTGTTTTTTCCCGAAATGCAACAAAGTGAAATAATCATTATCATGTGTGTAATAGTTTAGCTCTTAGATCGAATTTCCAAAAATCCTAATATATGTTTTTACTATTTATCCATCTCCCACGCACAATTATATAACCATAAATAAATCAACCTTTTCCTTACCATATAAATACACCAGTTTACTCAAATTCATATGAAAATATTTAATCATAACACAAAAGTATATAAAATGATTATGTCTATATATATATTAGAAAAAAGTCAAATGAAATATGTTTTTGTATTTGTGTTTACTATTTATCCATCTCCCACGCACAATACATTATATAACCATAAATTAAATCAACCTTTTTTTACCATATAAAATACACCAGTTTACGCAAATTCATATGAAAATATTTAATCAGAACACGACAATAATATAAAATGATTACGGCTATATATATATATTTGTTTATGTATTTAAACCATATATGGTATATTGTTGGGATTTATGTATGTCATGCAGTCATATTCTCTCTAGGTTTTGGTATTATTATTATTATTATTATTATTATTATTATTATTATTATTATTATTATTACTCACCAGCTCCCTTCAAATAGTGGAATAAGTAAATCTCTCTCTCTCTACAGTTTCATAAAGCCAATTCTCTCTCTCCCCTTATCTTTCTCTCTCTATTTCCATGGCAGAACCAAAGACTTTCACTTGACATAACAAAAAAAAAACAGAACTTGAGAAATGTATCTGAAGCTCTTACTTCTTTTGTCTCTGGTCTCTGTTTCCCACTCTTCTTCTTCATGTACTAACGGTACGGACTTCCGTCATGTCACCAGAGTCTTCCGTTATGTCTCAGGCTTCAATTCCTCCTGGTTCCCTAACTGCTCCGTCACTCAAATCTTCCTCCCCTCAAGAAACCTTAACGGCACCGTTTCATGGAACCCCCTCCGCAACCTCACGCGCTTACGCGCCATCGACCTCTCTAATAACTCCCTTAATGGCGCTGTTCCCACGTGGCTCTGGTCTCTTCCAGGCCTAGTCTCCGTCAATCTCTCCCGGAATCGGTTCGGAGGCACCGTGAGAGTAGAACCGGTTAACGGTTCGGTCTCTTCGCCGGTTAAGGAGTTGAACCTATCGTTCAACCGGTTAACCAATGCGGTTAACCTCTCCGGTTTCACCAGCCTCCGAGTTCTCGATCTCTCCCACAATGACCTCGGTGTTTTGCCTCTGAGTTTGGGTTCGCTCATCGGTTTGGAGCATCTTGATGTCTCCAGCTGCAATATTAGAGGAAGTGTTAAACCGGTTTCCGGTTTAAATTCCTTGAACTATTTGGATTTATCGAGAAACTCGATGAACGGTTCGTTCCCAGCCGATTTCCCGAACCTCAACCATCTAAAGTTCTTAAATTTGTCCACGAACCGGTTCTCCGGTTACGTCAATTCCGACAAATATCGGAAATTCGGTAAATCTGCGTTTTCTCACGGCGGTTATTTCGTATTTAACGCCTCAAAAATCCCCAATCACCACCGTCTCCGTCCGTTACCACATCGGAGCTTTCCGTACCGGCCCCAGAAGCACAACGCACCCGTCAAAACGCACCGTTTCAAGCATAAGACCCTTGTGGTCACCTTGTCGAGCACGTTAGGTTTTCTGGTCGTCCTTATCTCCGGTTTATGTGTTTGCCTTATCCGACGGAGAAGGACGAAACCCAGATGGGAGATCTCAAATCCTGAACCGATGAATTTCAAGATGGAGAAATCCGGGCCGTTCGCGTTTGAGACGGAGTCAGGGACGTCGTGGGTCGCGGACATAAAGGAGCCGACGGCGGCGCCAGTGGTGATGGCAGCGAAACCACTCATGAATCTGACGTTCAAGGACCTCATAGCCGCCACGTGTCATTTCGGGAGGGAGTCGGTAATCTCCGACGGTGCGTGTGGCCCATTATACAGGGCTGTACTCCCGGGAGACCTCCACGTGGCGATCAAGGTGCTCGAAAAGCTCGAGACGTCGACGTGGCGATCAAGGTGCTCGAAAAGCTCAGAGACGTCGATGTAAACGACGCCGTAGAGGCGTTTGAATCTCTGTCGAGGCTCAAACATCCCAATCTCCTCCCTCTCTCCGGTTACTGCATCGCAGGTACCGTACCGTCTTCTTTTTAATGATGAAAATTATTTGCATGCAATGATCAGTAAAAAAAAATTGACAATTTCGGTAAAACAATTATGGCGATTCTATTTTTAATTTAAGAGCAAGGGTTGAATCGATCCAAATGCAAATTAAAAGATTTTTTTTTGGATAATTTGAACCGAACAAAGATTTGACACATATCTAACTCGTACATTAAATGTTTTACATAATTATCTGTGTTGCTATTTAATATATTGTATGTTCGAGGGAGCGTTATTAAATGATTTGTTTAATTTTTTTTTTCACGAGTTGGGAAAAAAATAATTGATGGGGATCTTAAATGAGCATCGGTGTCGTATTCATAGGACTATGTGCTCAGAAGAAGAAAAAAAAAGTCATACTTGTGATACGTCACGTAAACAAAAATCAAAGCATTTTTGCCATGATTACAATTTTAGGGTTTCGTGACCTTAACACAGAAAAATTGAAGTATCCAAAAAGCTGTGTAAGAGAAAGACAAATCTACTGTATAGATTCTAATTTTAGGTGGTTTAATAAGTGAATATGTATGTCTTTTAAAAGTTAAGAGAGACCAATCACATCCTTGTTTCTTGTGGGCATTGCATGTTTTGTCTATTTTCTTTTTAAAATATATTATAATTTTGATTATATTGTATCATTTCCATTTTGTTTATTTATTGTTCAGGAAGAGAGAAACTTATATTATACGAATTCATGGCGAACGGCGACCTCCACCGGTGGCTCCATGAGCTTCCAACTGGAGCAACTGACGTGGAAGACTGGAGTAAGGACACGTGGGACAATCACATTACCGACGCTTTACATATTTCATCGCCGGAAAAAACTAATTGGCTCATCCGCCACCGTATTGCCCTCGGAGTGGCCCGTGGATTAGCTTACCTTCACCATGTTGGCACCACACACGGCCACCTGGTCGCGTCCAATATCCTGTTGACCGAAAACCTCGAGCCTCGAATATCTGATTTTGGGATCCGAAGCATTATAAAGAGTTGTAATATTAGTAGTAGCAGTAATAATAATATAGAATGTGATGTACATTGTTTTGGGGTGATTTTATTGGAATTACTGACGGGGAAGACTGGAACAGAAGAGATGGTGAGAACAGTACGGCGGATGGTAAAGGACGGGAGAGGAGCGGAGGCGCTTGACTCGAGGTTGATCCTCGGCGGTGACTCAGTGAGTCCGATGGTGGAGAGTCTTCGAGTTGGGTACTTATGTACGGCGGAGGTTCCGGGTAAAAGACCTACAATGCAACAAGTCTTGGGCCTTCTAAAGGACGTACACCAGTTGTCGAGTTGAGTTGAGTTCAGTTGACCGTGTTGACTCACCGGGCCGCGCGTGGTGAAACGATGTGAGAAATGCACGCGCTCTATGTGAAGTTGGGACTTGCCAAGTCTTGTGACTTTGGCTTTTTTTTTTCTTTTTTTTTTGTCGGAAGTGAGGACAAAGGACCATCAATCTAAGTCTTGGACCCTTGAGATGACGTGTACAATCAAGCATTCTCTTTAACCTCTTAAATTTTGTGAATTGGATTTTTTAGATTTCTATTGATTTATGTATTCGAATATGTGTATATATATATATATAAACCTTAAAGTATAATGCAATGGAAATGCAAAAACATATTGTTATATATATACACACCTATAGAAATATGTAACATAATTGTTACGATAAATTGTCACGATTTGAATATATCGAATGTTTCAGGATTAAATCTGTACATGAGAGTTAGTATTATGATAAATTGTTTTACAACGGTTAGATAATTCTAAACTCTTTAATTAGTTTTTGATATTATTTAGCTTCAAATCTATATTTAATAATGTTATTGTAGGTATATATTATAAGGGTTCTAACGTTTGTGTAATTCAAGTTATATAAGAAACGGGAGAATATATAAAAGAGTAAGAAAGGATAGACAGAAGAAAGTGGGAAAGGTGAGATGATTAATTAAAATAATAGAGAATCTTTCGAGGTTATTAGTGTACAAATGAGCGAGGATCCCACTGAGTATTTGTCTTCATGTGAATGTATTACTTCTTTTTCGTAATTTGTATAAAAATATTTAATATTATTCAAAACGGATCATATATATTCAAATAGATTATCACAATATAAGACTTTTCTTCCACGATCTCAATAATATACCATGAAGATGTTTTTAAGTACATCGCATAAACATGTAATATATCGAAAGCATTACCTTAACAATAAGATCGTATTTAAAGACGAAAATGCCAGAAAATGAAGATGAATTATGGGAATAAAATAACATAGAATTAAGAGAAAATTATAGTATATATTTAAATCATGCAATATATATAAGTAACCGGTGTATATGTACCACATTTTTTTATATATTACATTGGTAACGGTTTATGCTCCTATGAGATATATTCTATATTTTAATTCGTGAATCGAACTAACATATATAATTGTATATAAAATGTTCTGTTTAAAATTTGTTTGTTAAAAAAATATTTATTTTATGTGCGGTAATTTAGTCTTTTGGGATCTTTTCCTTTGATCTATAATTTGCCTTTTTCTTTTTTGTTTCGTTCTGAATTCGACTTTATTCCTCTCCAAGTCCTTTTATTTATTTAATTTTCATTCATTTAACTTCTTTCGATATGGATATTCCTCTCATTTACCAAAAGAGATAACGACGCCTTCGTCACGTCCATTTTTTCCCATATTCTTATTCCTTTTTTTTACGCATTCTTTGATGAAAAAAAGTAATTTATTTTACACACTTTGGGGTCATTATCAAATGTAACATTATATGTAATGTAATAAACACAATAGAAATTTATCATATATATATATATAGAGTACAAGTTATAAAAGTTTAAAATCAAATATGGATTTGAATCTAATTAATCTAAAAAATTATATCAAGAGTTTAGAGTTATATAATATCATATACGAGTCCAAAGTTCATATTCTAGCCGATACGAGACCATTTATTAGAACACTCCCCTACGCTGTGACTCGGTCCTGAAACGTGGATATCGTAATCGATGATCCAATATCGGTATATTCAAATCGGGACGAACCTCACTATGATATCATATCAAATATGAACTTGGACCTAACTAATCCCAAAATTTAACTAAAAAATTTAGGCTTATCACATATATATTGAACTCGTATATATATAATCCTAAAATCTTGAACTAATTTTTGGTATTAGTTAGATTCAAACCCATGTTTAACAATTTATATAGCAATTCTAACTTTCTAATATCAACAAGCATATATTATATAAATTAAATATTTTTCGTAAAACAAATAAAAATAAAAATAAGTCATGATGAGCTAGCTCAATTTCTAGATAAAATACAAAAATATATTTTCCGTTTTATATTCACTTTCTTATTTGAAACAAATATTTAAATAAAATCTAATAATGAAAATAAAATAAAAAAGAAAAAACAAGTCATGGGCTTTTCACCAAACATATGTGCATTGGCTAGAGCTATGGGTGTTCTAACAACAAAATCCATATATGGGCTTCCATTTACCAATTTTTTATTAGGCTTTTCTATTAGGCCCATTACTTAATATAATATAAAATCAAAGTTTTATTACAATAAAAAAGAAAGGAAAAGTATGTGGTAAATAAATAATGAAATTGTAATTTTTTTTTTCAAAAAAATCAAAAAGAGGGCTCAGATTTTCATAAACATGCATTAGTCCACCAAACGTTCCCTTTTTATGCCATGCGCCGGACCCATATGGACCGGAAAATTCTCCAATTTCATTTATTTGGGTTAAAAATATAATAAATAATAACAATAATTTGGACTGTTTTTAATATTTAAAAGGTTGTAGGGTTCTATCCTGTCCAAATATTACAATATCACATTAAAATAAGTAGTTACATCTGAAATGAAAGAGAAATACTTTTTATATTATAAATTCACCAATTAATTAACTATTATACTTCAATATTTACATTGATAAATTGTAGTAAAAAACACTATCATAATTCAATATTTACATGCATAATTTAATTAACTATTATAATTCACTATAACCATTTCATACACGTGTCATCATCATAACGGTGAAGTGTATTATAGAAAATGTACACTGATAACTGTTGAATATTCCTTTTTAGTTAAAAAAATAAAATTATTTTTAATCAATTTTTTTAAAATATTTTTTTATTTTGCCAGGCTAGCTGATGAGTTCAAAAAATTTGACTAAGGATTGGAAAGAGGAATATTTACAAGTTTGACCTCCTTTCCCACCGACGCCAACGCATCCGTCAAACTATACTCTCCTTTTTTTCTTTCACCCCTCATTTTTTTATTTGTTTAATTATTGTCCCAAACTTTATTATATGGTTTTCATTACCTTTTCCTTTATTTATAAATTCATTAATTTTATTTGTTTAACAGACAGTATTTTAAATGATTTTATAAATTTAGTAATGATTAATTTTAGTTGTCTTATAAATATAGTTATATATAGTTTCTTGTTGTTTTTTTTTTCATTTCAAAATAAGTATTTTTTTTAATTATTGTATTTAAGTAAACGTGTTTACTTGTAATACTTTGGAAATAGGCATTTAACCTTACGAATAATTAGGGAAAAGGGATAACCAGTCCTTGAGGAAAAAGAAAAGAATAGTTAATGATCTTTACTTCATACATAATTTATGTTATGGTGCTTCTATTTTTGTAGTTAATATTGTCATTTTATTACTTCTAAGTTATTATTATAAATTCTTAAGTATTTAATCAATGATCGGATAACACAAATTTACTTTCTTGGTATAATTTTTTATTTGTTTTATTATTCATGGTATAAATCTTTTAGTTTGGTTTATCATTTCTAAGTTATATTGTAAACATAATTATTTCACACATATAAGTGATATACATTGATATAGCATTTTATTCACATCTTACATAAATAATGATGGCTATTTAGTGTATATATTGCAAAAAGGATTGATGAATATAAAATGTATTAATCAATTAACTATAATGCTTAGCCTAAGATATGATATACAATGAATTTCAATACATAATTTACATACACCACCAAAAGGGTATGTGTCATGCATAATAATTGAACAAAAAGGAAAATAAAAAAATAAATTTTTTTATTATAATTTCATCAATTCTTAGTACCAGCGTTATCATGATTGAGTTATCTTTATGTTTCCAACAAATAAATAAACAATTATAAAAGAGAAACACTATGAGTAAAGCTATACACTATATACCTATTAGGTAATAATTCAAGTCATGTATTGGCCATAGAAAATATAAAAAAATAATTAATCCAAATATTATAAAGAAGAAAAATTGATATTATTTTTCTTATTATCGGAAAATAATTTGATGGGTTAAAATAATTTTTTCATGATTCGTTATAAAATTATATTTGTGTCTATATATATATATACTAATACATTTAGAAGTTAGCATAAAATACAATATTTAAAAGAGAGAGAGAGAAGTAAAGTACCGATTTAGACCTTGCTTTATCGCAAATTTGTCTAACCGCGTTGTAGCCGTTAATCATAACAAACAAACAACGCAACAGGTATGTAATTATCAATCCAGCTAGAGGGTGTTTCTGTAATTTTACAAATTAAGGGAAGAAATTAAGAAAAATATCGAAAGAAAATGGCGAAGAAAACGGAAAGTAGAGAGAGAGAGAGAGCTGGAGTCACATGGTCTTGTTCTTTGTCTCTCTTTTCTTCTCATCTCTCTCTCTCTGTCTCTCTCGCCAAATCTCTCTCTCCCTCTCTCTCTAATTCTCTCTCTACCATGATCATCAACCACCAAACTGATTGAACCCATTTCTTCAAAAGATTCTCTTAAATCTCTTCTCTTTATTTCCCTGTCTACGTTTCTTTCGCCATGGCTGACGATAAGGTAATCACTTGGGTTTCCTCTTTTTCTCTTTCCGGGAAGATTTCATGGTTTCATTCCATGGGAAAAGGGTTTGCCGCATTTCAAACATCAAATTCTTTTCCTTTTTAGATTCGTGGTATTCGATATAAAGGGAAAGTTGGGAGATATTCCTATGTTACTCTTTATGTTTTAGGTCTCTTAGCTCTTTTTTGAACGGAATCAGAGATATATAGCTTGAGGGCTATGGAGAAATCAAACTCTGTTGGATTGAAGACTTGAAGTTTTGTTTTTTTTTTTTGGAAAGTTCGAGCTTTTCCTTTTATGTCAGATGTTTTCTCTGAAACTGTTGATTAGGGTTTCTGGGTTCTATGAAGTAATCCCCTTTTGACGATCTAACTGTTATTTGGGTTTAATTTGAAGGGAAAAAGAGCTAATTAAGCTTCTGGGTTAGTAAATCAAGCAACTTTTCCTGAGATTAGTCACTTTGTGTTCTTGGATTCTGTAAATTTGCTTCTGTAACAACGATCTAGCTTTAGGTGAGCTCACTGGTGAAAAATCATGGCTGACCCTGAAATTAGTATCTTCGATCTGTGATATATGTTAATGGCTTAGCTCATTTAACCTAAAGCTTGTTTTAGAGATGATTGTTTAAGCAAGTTTCAATTTTTTTCCTTACCTGAATGTTCATCTTACAGGAGATGTCGGCCGCCGTCGTTGATGGGCATGATCAAGTTACCGGTCATATAATATCCACCACGATCGGAGGAAAAAATGGAGAACCAAAACAGGTACTTTTGGATTAACACAAATACAGATTCTTGATCTTCCTGTAAGATTTGATCATCTATTTAACAACATTATTCATGTTCTTGTAGACAATTAGTTACATGGCAGAACGTGTAGTAGGAACAGGATCCTTTGGGATAGTTTTCCAGGTATATTCATCTTCTTTTCCATGGCTTCTTATGTGGTTTTCTGGTGTGAATGTATCATTTTTTTTTGCTTTTTTTTTACAGGCTAAGTGTTTGGAAACTGGAGAAACTGTGGCAATAAAGAAAGTTTTACAGGATCGAAGGTATAAGAATCGAGAATTGCAGTTAATGCGAGTGATGGATCATCCAAATGTGGTTTCGTTGAAGCATTGTTTCTTTTCAACAACAAGTAAAGATGAACTTTTTCTCAATTTGGTAATGGAGTATGTACCTGAGAGCTTATATAGGGTACTAAAGCACTATAGTAGTGCAAATCAAAGAATGCCACTTATCTATGTCAAACTTTACATGTATCAGGTAAAGTTGAATCATCTATTGAGAAATTTATGTAAAGTAATTGTTTTTTTTTTATCTTTTCATGAATTTTTTTTAGTTAAATTATTCATTTACTTGCAGATATTCCGAGGACTTGCATATACCCACAATGTTGCTGGTGTTTGTCACAGAGATCTCAAGCCTCAAAATCTTTTGGTATGCATTTTTTTAAAAGAAATTATGTATAGAAACAAATGGTATATTCAAATCAGGACGAATTTGGGTCTGATACCATGTCAAATGTGGATTCGGGTCTAGTTAATCCCAAAGTTAGCTCAAGAGTTTAGGTTTGTCCAAATATGTCTGATACCATGTCAAATATGGGTTCGGGTCTAACTAATTTCAAAGCTAGCTCAAGAATTTAGGGTTGCCCAGTACCATATATATATATATATATATATATACGAGTCCAAATTTGTCCCTAATACCATGTCAAATATGAGTTTGGGTCTAACTAATCCCAAAGCTAGCTCAAGAGTTTAGGTTTGCCCAGTACCACATATATATATGAGTCCAAAATTCATGGTGGGACAACTTATCATAACACTATTTGTCTGAATTTGCTTATTGGGTTTCAACTATTTTGTCTGAATTTGCTTTGTTGGATTTCCACAGGTTGATCCTCTTACTCATCAGGTCAAAATCTGTGACTTTGGAAGTGCAAAACAACTGGTATTACTTGCTCTAAACATTTGCTAAATCCTTAGGAGTAATTATAAATTCATATGCTATTGTATATGGAATTGTATGTTTTGTGGTATGCTGTAAGTTGTTCTTTCTTTGTTATTGTAATTGTGATTAGGTTAAAGGTGAAGCCAACATTTCTTACATCTGTTCTCGTTTCTACCGAGCCCCAGAACTTATATTTGGTGCGACGGAATACACAACTTCGATTGATATTTGGTCGGCTGGATGTGTTCTTGCTGAGCTTCTTTTGGGTCAAGTAAGCATTTCTTTTCACATTCCATAATGATATACTTTCCTCGAAGAGTTTCACTTGCATCTCGACAAATTGCAGCCATTATTTCCGGGAGAAAACGCAGTGGATCAGCTCGTAGAAATTATAAAGGTGAAATATTTGATTATGATAATCATCTTGTATCAGTATAACTGGCAAACACATCCTTATGTGTAAGTGTAAACAGGTTCTTGGTACCCCAACTCGGGAAGAAATTCGTTGCATGAACCCTAATTATACGGATTTTAGGTTTCCACAGATAAAGGCACATCCTTGGCACAAGGTTTGATTTTTTTCATCGATTTCTACATTTAATGATCTTAGCACTCTTTTTTGCTTCTGGGTTTGTTCTTATTTGCTTCTTGGTGTAGATTTTCCACAAACGAATGCCTCCAGAAGCCATTGATCTTGCATCAAGATTGCTTCAGTACTCCCCAAGCCTTAGATGCACTGCGGTGAGTTATATTGCCGTAGAAAGTATACATATCTGTCAGGTAAAATTCTTAAAAATATGATCTTTACTTTCAGCTTGAAGCCTGTGCTCATCCATTCTTCGATGAACTTCGAGAACCTAATGCACGTCTCCCTAATGGACGACCTTTTCCACCACTTTTCAACTTCAAACAAGAGGTACCCGCCTCTCGAATCCTCATTTCCGTTTTAGTTTTCTCGAATCAAAAGAAAGTGAAATGAATTTTCATGTTCAATAGGTAGCCGGTGCATCTCCAGAGCTGATCAACAAGTTGATCCCTGATCATATTAAAAGACAACTGGGTCTCAGTTTCTTGCATCCAACTGGGACATAATGATTACCTTTCAGACAATGAATCTTTGTTATATATATATATATATGTTGTGTATGTATACACTAGCAAGATGATGCTTCTTTTACGCAGCAGCCCCTTCATCAATCCCACAATGTAAAACACCGTCTCGTTCTGACAAAGTTGGACGGTAACACGGCTGTACCTGACCTTCCCCATCTGCAAATCCCAAATACTGTATCAATTCTCCATTTAGCTTTAAAGAGTTCTTGCAAAAAAAAAAAACTGCCCTTTTGTTTTCTGTCTCCATCTGTGTATTTGTAAATGATTTAGTTTATATATCTATCTATCTATATATAGTAAGTTAAAGCAGAGGGTAAGTAAAGAGAGGAAGTGTGAGTCCATGGATATTCCTCAGGTAGACTTGTGTTTTTGTGCTGTAAAGATCATCTCTGTATTATATTAAATATCTTCACCTACTGTGAAATAGTGCCTCCATAATTGAAGAGTGATGATGCAATGCAGAAGATTGATGAAAGAATTGATTAGTGTATGGATGTAATGTCACCATTCTTGGACCTCTCTAAGCATTTATTACCAATCTTAACTTGTCGGCGATGGCTTTGGAATGCTTGTTTGAGTTCCTAAATGTTCATCAATAGATACACTGTCGGAGATTCAGATCAACGGTCGAGATTTGTCGTAGTGTCGTTCTTGATTAGTTTCACTATCAGACACAGGAAGTCAATAGCGGAGACAAGGGGACATAGCCTCGTTTGTCAATTTGCTTATCTCGAGGGTTTTCCCGCTTCCATAAGCTATAATCTTTTATTTGGATCTTCTCGTAGATCAAAACCCACCTAAATAATTTAATGAATTCTTGTTTTTTTTTTTTAATCTGTCGTCGTCGTTTTCTTAAATGGGATTTGACTTGCCCTAGACAATGGGGAAAAACCCCGGTGAAAAAATGCCCAAAAAACCCAACTTTTCTTGAAAAAGCACTGAAAACTCTCAGCTTTTTCTTTGGATTTCTTACATTCAGATGGAAAATGTTGTAAAGATCCTGTTTTTAGGATGTTGGGTTTGTTGGATCGGTTCCATTTATGCAATTGACGGCCTCCTCTCGCCAAAGGGTGTGAACTATGAAGGTGAGTTCTTCAAGAAAACATAAAAAAAAAGACCTTTTTTTGTTAGCTACTAAGTTGGTTTTGGTTAAGCAGTGGCTGCATTAATGTCAGTGAAGAACAAAATGATAGATGAAAAAGAAGTAATGGAAGGTTGGGATATAAACTCTGTTGATCCTTGTACGTGGAACATGGTTGGTTGCTCAGCCGAGGGCTACGTTGTATCTCTGTACGTACACCATTTTCTGGTTCGAATTGAACAGAAATAGAAATTCAGATGTTTCTATATTAGGTAGTTTCTCCTCATTCTGCTAGGCTTTGGCTAGTTCAAGATTGGAGGATTCTGCTGGAACCCTAAAGCATCAGGGTTGCCATTAGATTCAAATTTGTTGTATATATTGACCTTTTAAATCTGTAATGCAGTGAAATGGTAAGTAAAGGATTATCAGGAACAATATCAGCTAGCATTGGGGAGCTAAGTCATCTTCGAACATTGTGAGTGTCTCTTTCTTGAAGAAATTCCATTTCTTGGATAATTATATGCTTTTGTTGTGAACAAAATGTACTCAAAATTCGTTCTTTTCATGGATTTCATGATCATAATGTACTCAATATTCATTCTTTTCATGAATTTCATCAACAAAATGTTCTCAAAACTCATTCTTGTTGACCTTTTTGTACTCAAAATTCATTATTTTCATGAATCTCAAGCATCTTATTGACCTTTTTGTGCATCCAATGAGGATGTGTATATAGTATTTACATAGTTTACCATGTCTGTATGCAGGCTATTGCAGAATAATCAATTATCAGGTCCCATTCCTTCTGAGTTAGGTCAACTTACTGAGCTTGAAACCCTTGATCTCTCGGGTAATCAGCTTAACGGTGAAATCCCACGTTCTTTAGGGTTTCTAACTCATCTAAATTACTTGTAAGTATGATACATTGCTTCTTGATTTAGTGAATCTTCCGAGCTCTTAAATCTCTGATTTTGAAGCGTTCTTTTTTCAGGCGGCTCAGCCGAAATCTTTTATATGGACAAATTCCTCGCCTTGTTGCTGACCTCACAGGTCTTTCTTTCTTGTATGTGTTGTTCTTCCTTATAAACTGCCTTGATTTGCTTATTTGTATGATGTTTTTTAAGCTTCTCGATTTATAACGAAAACTAAATTAGGGATTTATCATTCAACAATCTGAGCGGCCCGACTCCTAATATATTAGCAAAAGATTACAGGTAATGCAAATCTCGTCCGAAAGCCTTTCTATGACAATTTGAATGTATTAATAGTTTTACAAAACCTTTATGTTGTAGGATTGCTGGTAATGCATTTCTTTGTGGTTCAGCTTCGGAACGGCTTTGTTCAAACGCTACAAAACTGAAAGACGGTATTAATAGTTTTGCAAATTCATCGTTTGATCGTCATTTTATGTAAAGATGAGTTGTTTAAATGGATGCATCTATGTGCAGTGTCTTTGTCTGAAAAGGACAAGAAGAACAAACATCAAAGTTGGGTTCTTTCTTTTGCATTTGGCATTGGTGTTTCCTTTCTTGTGTCTCTGATGTTTATCGTTTTCTGGGTACTTTGGAATCGATCCCGTCTCTCCAAATCATACGGTATTCATCTCGTCATTGCCCTTTCAACCCTTTTTGTTCTTTCCTTAAGATCTCTAAATACGCGTTGTCTTCTGGAGTTTCAGTGCAGCAAGATTATGAATTTGAAATCGGGCATCTGAAAAGATTCAGTTTTCGTGAGCTACAAACGGCAACAAGCAATTTTAATCCGAAAAACATTTTGGGACAAGGGGGGTTTGGTATAGTTTATAAAGGGTATCTCCCAAATGGAACTGTTATGGCAGTTAAAAGACTGAGAGATCCAAATTATACAGGAGAAGTTCAGTTTCAAACTGAAGTTGAAATGATTGGATTAGCTGTTCATCGTAACCTTTTATGTCTTTACGGATTCTGTATGACACCCGAAGAACGATTGCTCGTTTATCCTTATATGCCGAATGGAAGTGTCGCTGATCGCCTCAGAGGTTTCATTTTTACCTTTAACAGATCTTTTATACAATCAATGCCCACGATTTTGTTCGGTAAAAGTTTCAAATTTGGATTGATTTCAGATAACTGCGGGGGAAAGCCGTCATTAGATTGGAACAAGAGGATACGCATAGCACTTGGTGCAGCGCGAGGGCTTGAATACTTACATGAACAATGCAATCCAAAGATTATACATAGAGATGTAAAAGCTGCAAATATTTTACTTGATGAAAGCTTTGAAGCCATTGTAGGTGACTTTGGTCTTGCAAAGCTTCTGGATCAACATGATTCACATGTAACCACTGCAGTACGAGGAACCATCGGACATATCGCTCCCGAGTACCTTTCGACTGGACAATCTTCAGAGAAAACTGATGTTTTTGGATTCGGAATACTAATTCTTGAACTTATTACAGGACATAAGATGTTTGATCAAGGCAATGGTCATGTTCGAAAAGGAATGATTCTCAATTGGGTAAATCATCATCATCATCATCTCTGAATTGAATACACAAAAAGGATAAAATTTGACTCGAGCCCTCGATTTTCGTGGATCAGGTACGTACATTGCAAACAGAGAAACGATTAGAAGAGATGGTAGATAGGGATTTACAAGGGAAATTCGATGATATGGTGCTTGAACAAGTGGTGGAATTGGCTTTGCTCTGTACACAGTCTCATCCAAACCAGAGGCCAAAAATGTCGGAAGTGTTAAAGGTTCTTGAAGGTCTGATGGATCAGTCGGGTCGTGATGAAGGTAGCAGTGCGTACGAGGCCCGGGCCCCGAGTGTCTCGAGGAACTATAGTGAAGGTCATGAAGAGTCTTCCTTCATTATTGAAGCCATTGAGCTTTCTGGACCAAGGTGAAGTCAAAGTCAAAGTCAAAGTTATACCTTTTTTTTCGGCAATTGTAAATCAATTTTTGGATATCTTCAATTCTTTGGTTTGTGTTCTTATTTTGGTTAATAATTTTATATAAACCCTTAGGTTAATCGTAATATTTAGAAATGTGGAAAAGATCAACCAATCCAATTTTATCACAAGTTTTTAAAATTACGAAATTAATTACACTGATTACATCATTCCTGCATTACAATGCTCTAAAAAGTGCTCTATCGTTCGCCTAGGCCCCTGGACGCCCCTATCGCCTGACTGTATACGAACGCCCCTTAGGGATGACAATTTTTAGTCTGGCTCGAAATCCGATCCGAAAATTGCGGGTTTCGACTGAAAATTATAGGTTCGTTAACAATTGGGTCGGACTCAGGCTTGAAAAAAATCGGCATGCAAAATTTGGGTCGGGCCAGACTTGGCTCGCAGGCTGCCTGAGCCCGAAATTGGCCCGACCGTGCAAACCCTAATCGCCTCCTTTCAGCTCTCTCTCCCTCTCGATCAACAACCTCTCGAATGCAAGATCACACCGATATGGATGTGTTGCAGTTTTGGAAGTCTAACACTAAGACATATGGTATTGAGTTAGCGCTTATGGCTTTTGATATCCTAAGTATTCGATCACCACAGTTGCTTCAAAGTCTTCTTTCAGCATCGGCTCGTGTGTGCTAAACAAATACAGAAGCTGTCTCTTACCGTCAAATGTTCAAACCTTAATTTGTGTTTGTTCTTGGTTACTTGGTTACGATGAAGAAGGTTAAGTTTATACATTTCTAATTATCGAAATTATATGATTGCTTATGTTGTTGATTTGGTTTCTTTGATTGACTAATGTGTAGATTTTATATTTAGCGGCCCCGATGGATTTTTCGCCACGACCCCATAATCTGAAGCCTTATTATCTCTCTCATAAACAATGTAACCTCAAAAGTCAAAACTCATGTGTATTATTTACTCATTTAGATCGGAACGTATGTAACAATGAAGAATAAGATTGTAGTTTAATGCTAAGGGTATTGATCATGTTTTCTTATTTTGTAGTAATCTCCGAAAGAAGTTCAAATGGTGAAACCGGAAAAGCAAGAGATTCAAATCAAATTTGTTTGTATATCTCTTTCATCATTTATGGACTTGTATGGAATATTTTTAATCTTAATTGACGTTTGTTTTAGTCTATTTGACTTTCTACTGATTTGTTTAGCATTTCGGACTTTGTTGACGTGAAATTCGGATTCGTATGGATTAATTTAGCGTTATAGACTTGTTTAAACTTTTTAGTTTTTTATCTCTTTAGGCCCGAGGCCCGGCCCGAGCCCATCCAAAGCCTGTTGGGTCGAGTTTCGGGCCGTATATTCTAGGCCCGATCGTATTCGGGTCGGGCCGGACCGACCCGCAAAAATAGGGCTTTTTCGGGTTCGGACCGGGCTCGGGCCGGCCCGGCCCGTATTGCACTTCTAACGCCCCTCTCTATATAGTATTTCTTTTTAAAAACAAAGTGATGTCAAAATGATTTTGTTTTGGTATTTTAAAAACTTGACAATGATACTCATCCACACGTTTATATTTTAACGTCTTTGCTTTCATCATTACATTTTTTTGTTTATATCTATTGCATCGTTTTTCGTCTTTTGACTTCGCCTCGGTCTGTCACCCTCACCTTCGTCTCTAATTATCGTCGTTGCCTTCATCATCGTTTTCTTATTCACCATCGTCTCTCGTATGTTGTCAATACCTTTATGTCTCATCTCTGCCTTTGTTTCATCTCCACCATCGCGCGTCATCTCTCGCATGCACCCTTGTCTTGGTTTAATATCGTCTTCACTCGACGTCCGTTTTTTGTATTTTGTTTTTATGATGTTATTTATTGTCATAAATTTTATATTGTAAATTCAATATTTATAAATTTTTTTATTAATACTAAAGTGATTTATTGCTACGTGTATTCTTATTTACTTATAAACATATCGAATTAAATATTTAAATTATAATTATATTAAATAATATATATCTAATCTACCTAGATACTATCTAGATGTTCTGAACGACAAACACTTAACACCTTTTTGAACCTTGTTACATTATGATTATAATATTTATATTACACGAAATGTGGAAATGATCAACTATTCCAAATTTATAACAAGTTTTAAAATTATGAAATTAATTACACCTATTACATCATTACTACATTATGATTATAATATTTATATTACACGAAAATGTAAATTTAGAAAATAAGAAAATTTAAAATGTAAACAAACACATGTTTGGATATAAAATGCAAATATTGTGTAAAAAAATTGACTAGGCTGTAAACGAATCTTATTCACATATAATATAAGATGTACCAATATATAATGTTATATTTATTTTTCCTTCATTTTTTAACAATATTTTACTTTTAAGTAAGCCACAATACAAGATCCGTTGTAGTCTAGTTGGTTAGGATACTCGGCTCTCACCCGAGAGACCCGGGTTCAAGTCCCGGCAACGGAAACTTTTTTTCACTTTCTCTTTTTTTACCCTCGCGAGGACAAGATCGTCATTTCAAGTTATTTACAAAAACCCTAGCTTCCGTCTCATATATTTTCTGACTTTCCGCTTCATTCTAAGTCCGTCTGCTAATCTTTTTTGCTCCTCTTACTCGACTCGATCCTCTGAGATGGTTGGCGTCTTTCTTCTCCTCCATTATATTCCCTCATTCTCAGTTTTGGGTTTAACTTTTTCCGGTGATGCAGGCGTCGGAGAAGAAGCTCTCGAACCCCATGAGGGACATTAAGGTTCAGAAGCTTGTCCTCAACATCTCCGTCGGTGAGAGTGGAGATCGTCTCACCCGTGCCGCCAAGGTCCGTGTTTCTTTCGACCCATTAGTCACAATACCTCTAAAGCCACCGATTTTATATCATTTGTCTCTGAATAATGAGGAAAAAAACGTCAAATTTTAATCCACCCATGTTTTGTTTTCAAGATCTAAGTCATGGGTCTTTGCTCTTTTAGGTCTTGGAACAACTCAGCGGTCAAACCCCTGTCTTCTCCAAGGGTAAGTGGATTTCCATGGAATATATTATATGTATCTGCGGTTTTGTGTTAGTGTTTGGGATTTGGTTTGAGTGGTGATATATATAATTAATGCCTTAAACAGCGAGGTACACTGTGAGGTCTTTCGGTATCAGGCGTAATGAAAAGATTGCCTGTTACGTCACCGTGAGGGGTGAGAAGGCAATGCAGCTGCTTGAGAGTGGCTTGAAAGTGAAAGAGTATGAGTTGCTGAGGAGGAACTTTAGTGACACTGGTTGCTTTGGCTTTGGTATTCAGGAACACATCGATCTTGGAATCAAGTAAGTTTCTTTATGTATTTCTTGAGTTCCCAATGAAGTTATATGATTATGGTATTGATAGATTTCAATGAAAAACAGAGTGAAAATGTCTCTTCACAAGTATTGTTGATCTTGAAATCAAGATAATTTATGAGGGTGACCCTAAAGTTTTGTTCTTTCGCATTGTAGGTATGACCCGTCGACAGGTATCTATGGAATGGACTTCTACGTGGTTCTGGAACGTCCAGGATACCGTGTGGCCCGTCGTCGTAGATGCAAAGCCCGTGTTGGAATTCAGCACAGAGTGACCAAAGAGGATGCAATGAAGTGGTTCCAAGTTAAGTATGAAGGTGTTATCCTCAACAAGTCTCAGAACATCACTGGTTAAACCTAGTTTACTCATTTTGTTGTTCTACCTGTTTTACTTTTACTATTATGGATGTTAAAGATTTTAACTTTTGTGGTGAGTGGTTTTTTTTTACATCTTCTGGTAGAATCCTCAAGAACAATTTTTGAATTAATTGTTACCATTCTCAAATTTTTACAGTTTCAGAGAAATTCAGACCAAAACCATAGTTGAGTTTAAATGTTGATTGTTCAGACAGATCTGTATATGTTTGATCAATTACCTTTAGGGTATCCACAGAAATGTTCCAACTTTCAGTAGACCTAAACTATGATGATGATGATAGCCTAAACTATGATGATGATGATGATTTAAGTAGCTCTATAAGCTCACTCTTTTTCAACTTTGAGTATCCTTTGATTCCTTGAGTCTTAGCTACTTCCTTCAGTTCCACAAGTTTCATATTTTCTAGCATCAGAGCTTTCTCTTCCGACTCTCTCCCGCTGTTTGGCACGACAAGCTTCGATCTTGGTCCCGTAGGAGAAGGAATTGGAGATCTCTTCGTGAAACTAGAAGGTGGCCGAGCTCGCCTCACTTCTCCTTTTGCTGCCACGAAATTACCACCGCGATCCTTCCTTGAGGCAATCTCTCCTACAACCAAAGATTTATATTCTTGATACAATCAATGCCAGGAGGATCAATCGAATGTGAATCTTTGATACAATCAAACACAAAATCGTATAATGTGGGTCAGGAGGATTCAATCGAATGTAAATCTTTACCGTCGGTTTTCTTTTTCTTTCTAGACAGGCGAATCACATCAAGAAGAGCTTCAGTCATTGGCTCATCCTCAGAGGACTTGACATTCTTCTTTTCCTCCTTGTCCCCTTCCGAGATTGAAGATTGTATCCGTTTGAACAGAGAGATGATCGCTTCCTGGTTAGATTTACTCGAGTTTGATCCTCTTTGGTAAGACAATTTCCTATCTTCAATTACCCCTTTCTGAGTAGATTTCTTCTGCAGAGATTGACCTCTTCCATTACCATTACCATTACCATTTGATGTTCTTGCGGCCGAAAGATTCTGTCCAAAGCGTGGATTTTGTGAAGCAAATGCGAGACAAGGTACATCTGCAATCTGTTAAACTCAGTAAGCTGCGCAGAAGAATCTCTCTCTCTCTCTCTCTCTCTCTCTCTCTGCAAAACCCTAATGATACCAAAAATGGGCATTGATCAATTGATACACAGAGTATATTATACCTAACACGAATTTCGCCGACGACCTTAAAATGAGAACCAGAAACATGACCTAATTTTGAAACAGTAGATTCATGTCCAGTTCTTGTGAACGAGGAAATTCAGACATAAATCTGAGTTGGGAATCACATCAGATGAACAGAAAGCATCGATTACCTCTAACAGGCTGTTTGGTAAACAAGAAAACGCGAGGAAATTGAAGAGCCCAATCCATAAATTTTCCGGGAAAATCTGAGATTAGGGATATCGAGATGGATCAGATTCCCTCTCTCTCTCTCTCTTTTCAAATTAGTAAGCATCCGGTCTCTTCTTTTGTCTTTTTATTGAATATTTATAAAATAATTTTATGGGTAAAATTTATAAATATTCCTAACCACTAAAGTGATGAATAAATATATTTGCATTTATATGGATCGTGTTTTTATTGTAATTTCAACTTGTTATTGATATTAAAATAATTTTGGTTCGGAAATAAACGATTTGTTTGATATTTACCGTGTCGAAATGATTGGATTACGTAGTTTTCATTATTATTCATTATTTTAGATATTAATTGTTTTTTTCCCTGACAAAATTTATGTTGATCTCAAAATCAATAATATTTTTATATTTTATTTTTGATAATTTTATTGATTTTCATTCATTTTTATTGAAAAAAATCTCCAACACCCAATTTTCCTCTTTTGCATCAATTTCCTATGAATTATATGACAATATTGATTTTTACTCGTCTTATAAAATTCATCCGATTTTTCTTTTAATTTTATCAATTTCAGCCGATTGTCCTTATGGTATATAAACCGTGTAATGATGTTAATAGATCCGAATTCGACTCGATTTTGACCTAAAATTGACCTAATTCAAAAAATCGGATTTGAATTGGATCAAATCCGGATCAAAATCAAATCGAATTTAGATAAAATTGGATCGATTAACGCTATTATACAATTTATATAACGGAAAGGAGAATCGATTAAAATTGATAAAATTGGAAGATAAATCTATATATTAAAAGTTCAACAATTTGGAGGCTTTTCATGCATTCTCTTCTCTCAAACTTCCACATCATCAAAGTTTTTTGTTTTTTATTTTACATTAATTACCAATTATAAATTACTTTAAATTAAATATATATTAGTAATATTAATATTTTAAAGAAACACAAAATATTGATATTAATTTAGAGAATATTTTAGTTATTATATATGTAAATAAAAAAAATTCAAAGATTAATAAATAATAAACAACAAAAAATGTTAAATATTTATTTGAAATAAAATTTAGTGTAAATTATCAATATTTCCAAACCCTCTCATCATACTCTTCCTTCACACAACCTTCAAATTGACAACCTTAATCCAAACTTATTTATACGAAATCTCCGTTGCGAGCTTCTTCACCTTCGTTGTAGCTTCTTCTCATTCGCTCACGGTGTAACACCCCCATCCCGAAACAACCTCGGAACTAGGAGTGTCCACCATCACCTCCAAGAGGTGGCTACACGTGTCATCGCTCAAACGCATTTATAAAACAAAATAAATGATTTATTCCAAAATAAGAATGGTCCGGACTAGATAGCAAAACAAAGACGTAAAGATCATAGTAAAATAAATACGAAATGCAAAATAAAACTCATCGAGACCTCGTGCACGCATCTCCCATCAATCTGCTGTGAACCTTCATGTTGCTGCTCAACCTTATTACTTTTTCTCTTCGCCATATCATGTCCATCCACGACAGCCCACAAATAGGGTGAGTACGAAATACGCACTCAGTGAGATCAATACGTGTACGTACTCTGTGCCACGTATTCTCCCGCTCGAACTGAATATCATAAAATAATGATATATCCAAAGTCTAAACTAAAGATATACAGATAACTCTACCCAACCCGACTGAGTATCCAAAATCTAAGACTAGTACCACACTGGATCATAACGCACATAGTCCACATGGCATACGCTTGCAAAGTCCAAAGGACCCTAGCATACTGAAAATCTCGCAAGGTCACAACGTACCCCAGCTATCAGTACACCACACTGAAAATCTCGCTAGGTCACAACGTAATCCAGATATCAGTACACACTGAAAATCTCGCAAGGTCACAACGTACCCCAGCTATCAGTTCCATACAGCGCTCCGTCGCTCGAAAGGTTACCACAACCCCAACACGGTATGACGTCGATCTAGATCCAAGTGTCGCAATACTAACGTCATCGACCCGATACTCCTCACGTGATAACTCTCACCAACGCGCTCGCACACGCCTTCTTCAGAAGGTCCGAGTGTGAAACCACCCGATCGAGCACACTAACAAGATATTCACTCGGTTTAAACACTGAACCCAAATATCAACGTTCTCCGACCCCAACACTTAGTCGCACGTCAGTTCTCTAGATCATCTCTAGTCACTTATACAGCTCAAATACTTATCATAAATTCTCCTACGACAAATTTAGGGTTTAAATCCAATTGCACTTGTAACATCTCATTTTTTTCCATTATGATCCTATAAATTCTATCGTGATCATGCCTCATTTTAAAAATATAATCTCTTCCATAAATCGATCACAAATCCGAAATTAGGGTGGAGAAAATCATCACCTTAGCTTCCCGACGATTCTGGCTAATATGGCTAGCAACAACAACGATCAATTTTCCCTATTATAGATCCATTCAATTCCATAAATTCCATAATATAAATATGCGAATTAAGTGAATAATCACAACAAATTATTTAGAGATTTACCACAATCGTGATTAGAATCCACCCACGAAGAACGCGATGAAAATTGAAGATCCTTCTCCAATTTCTTTTTCTTTTTTTTTCTTTTTTCCTCTTTCTCTCGGTGGCTCTCTCTCTCTTTCTTTCTTTTTTCTTTGAACTGTGCGGCTTGTTCCTCTTTTTTAATTCTTCTCTTAATTAACCTAATTACACTTAATTACATTTAAATATATATGTATACCCATCGACTCATGGTGGGTGGGCGACATGGGCCTTACAATTCTCCCCCACTACAAAGGAATTCGTCCTCGAATTCTATTTATCTGACTCTTAACGGCAGCATTTGTATTCACTGAATAGAAGAACCATAAACCTCATCTTTAAATAACTCGAGATACTCATGTCTCATATTCTCTTCTAATTTCATGTTGCTCCTTCCACACCATGATGTTCCCACACAACCTTTATCATCGAAATTTGCTTACGCCTCAACTATTTCATTTGGTGATCCACAATGCGTATTGTACGTTCTTTATACGTTAAGTCCTTCCTCAAGGTTTTTGGTGGCTCTACAAGTATCTTCTCTGGTACTGATAAACATTTACGCAACAATGATACATGAAACACATCATGTATTCCCTCTAAAGATAAGAGAAGCTCCAATCGATAGACCACAACTTCAATTCGTTAAATCACTTTAAACGGCCCCGTGAACCGTGGTGATAGATTGTTCACTCGACTCTCACATGATCTCCCTCGCCTCTCTTGAATCCGTAAATACACCATATCTCCAATGTTAAACTTAATATCCTTCCTTTTTAGATCAGTATAACTCTTCTAACGATCTTAAGCCATCTTCATTTTCATATTAACACTTCTTATCTTTTCCATGGTCTCTTCGACAATCTCTACTCCGAAGATAGATCTCCCCTACTTCGGTCCAACACAACGGTGTACGACATGGTGGTCGTCTGTATAATGCTTCCTATTGTGGCATCCCAATGCTAGCATGATAGCTATTTTTGTATATGAACTCAACAAGTGGTAAATGATTCACCGACTATCATGACACCCCAACGTGTATGCTCGTAATAAGTCCTCAAGCGTTCTTATAGTTCTCTCCGATTGTCCATCTGTCAGTGGATGATACGCAATGCTCATACGCACTTTGAATTCTAACTTATTTTGAAATGCTTGCCAAAGACAGGATGTGAATCTTCTATCTCAATTCAACACAATGCTTAACAGAACCCCATGTAACTTCGCAATTTACGCAATGTAAAACCTAATTTGTTGATTTACAACACAAGTCGTCATTATCAGAAATAAATGAGTCGATTTAATTAGTCGATCCATGATCACCTAAATGGCATCCTTGCCACTTTGCTTTCTTGGAAGACCTACCACGAAATACATGGTAATATGGTCTCACTTCCTTTCGGGAATTGGTAGACTTTGCAATTTTGCACTTGATACTTGTTGCTCCGATTTGATTAATGGACATGTTGGAAATTTTGCTATCCATCGAGTGATGTCCTTTTCTACATCTTTAACCATTGAAAAAAAATGACGAGCATTCCAATACAGTTTGTCAACTCCTAATTAGATTGGCGAGCTTTACTTAAAATCTAAGATCTTAAAATCTAAGATCTAATCCTTATATCCTTTGGCACACATGCTCTTTACCACTTATCATTATCACGCGTGTCATCCAATTCTCTAACATGAGAACTATATACGCATTTTCCAAATCATGAACCATCTATTACTATTCATGCTTGCGTATTGTCTCGATAATTGAACAACCACATTGTCTTCTTGTATAAGCATCCTAACCTCGTCCTTTATGCATTTATATACATTATGTACGTACTAAACTCAAAATCTCGATTGTGTTACAACTAACACTGAAGACTAGTTTAGCTTCTCCTTTATGACCACGTATACCTCATTGACAACATCTTGGGATTCTAAAATCTGATCTCCAAGAGTAAGCACTTGGACAATACTTGTTAAATTCTCAGGTTGAACAACTAATTTATTAGTTATCGATGGACTCACAAAACTATGTGTCGCACCGGTGTCAAATATCACATGAGTAGATAGACCTCCCACAATTATCGATCCTACATAATACGAATATTTTAAAGAATCTACTTCTTAATTCTCTTACGGAACTCACATCGACATAGACAATAATTATATGTAAGGCATGCATACATAATATAAAATATGACATACCAACGATAGGTTGAGCGTCTCCTTCTTGGCCCTCACGTTCATTCTCATAACCTCCTATGGCATAACCCGTGGTTGTACAACCCTGCGTTTCGATGCATGCTCTTCAGGCTTCCTAGTCCTAACTTGTGGTGTTAGACCTGTTGGTGGTGGTGGTGGTGATGGTGGCCTCGGACAATCTTTCAGAAAATGATCCATACTACCATAGCGAAAACATCCGTCGAATTGTCCTCGCCTCACAGTTCCTCCCACTGGCTGGGGGCAATCACGAAACTGATGCTCTAAACTTCCACATCGGAAGCATCCTACTCGCCTATCAAATCTTTGACATGCCCCTACATGCTCACGTCCACAACGAGGACATGGGTACCTCGATGTTGATACGGCAGGACGTATCGGAACTGCTTTCCTCTGATCTGATATTCCCCGAATCTGTTGGACAACTTGTTTTCCCTTGGCATCTGAAGACTTTAAGATGACCTCCTCGATGAGTCCCTTCTTTACCAACTGAGTATTCTGAACTAGTTCAGACAATGATCCATGCTTGATTATCTCAATCCTGCGTCTGATCTCTGGTCGTAGTCCTTGCAAAAATTTGTTGACCTTGAGAACTTTTGAGGTTATTGATTTAGTCCCAAATCGTGATAACTCCAAATAAGTCTCATAATACTGAGTAACAGTACGTTCACCTTGTGTGAGTTGTAGAAATTCCAACTCCATCTCTTCACGAGCAACATGTGGTATATATTTTAACTCAAAAAGTTGTTTGAACTCATCCCAAGAAAACACATGATATACTCCGACGTCTCCGCATGCCTCTGATTAAACACTGGATGAGGCATTGGTGGTGATGGCAACGGTACTTGCGATGAAGCAGGTGGCTGTACTGGTGGTGGTGTTAGTGCCTGCACCGGTACTTGTGGCGTCGCCGAACTCTCCTCTTGTTCATGTTGTCGACTTTCTTCTAATAGCTCTCTCAACATTTCTCTCATGACATCTCTATCTATTCCATTTCGTGATCTCCGTTCAGATGATTGAGACTGCGTACGGCTAGTGGAACGAGAGCCTTCACTCATTCCGCGACCAAGAGCTTTAGTAATCATCCTCCTCGGTAGTGTCTCCTACACACAATTATCTACTATTAGTTTCCACAACTCTAAACCCCACTAGACAATTCAGGACATGCGTGCTACGGTCTCGTGGCTTTATTAAAACATTTCGCAAAACACTTTGAAATCTAGTGAAAACGATAGGTACAAAAATGAAAACCAGAGCTCTGATACCAATTTGTAACACCCCCATCCCAGAACAACCTCGGAACTAGGAGTGTCCACCATCACGTCCAAAAGGTGGCTACACGTGTCATCGCTCAAACGCATTTATAAAACAAAATAAATGATTTATTCCAAAATAAGAATGGTCCGGACTAGATAGCAAAACAAATGCGTAAAGATCATAGTAAAATAAATACGAAATGCAAAATAAAACTCATCGAGACCTCGTGCACGCCTCTCCCATCAGTCTGCTGTGAACCTTCATGTTGCTGCTCAACCTCATTACTTTTTCTCCTCGCCATATCCTGTCCATCCACGATTGCCCACAAATAGGGTGAGTACGAAATACGCACTCAGTGAGATCAATACGTGTACAAACTTTGTGCCACGTATTCTCCCGCTCGAACTGAATATCATAAAATAATGGTATATCCAATGTCTAAACTAAAGATATACAGATAACTCTACCCAACCCGACTGGGTATCCAAAATCTAAGACTAGTACCACACTGGATCATAACGCACATAGTCCACATGACTCTAGCTCGGACATACGCTCGCAAAGTCCAAAGGACCCCTAGCATACTTAAAATCTCGCAAGGTCACAACGTACCCCAACTATCAGTACACTACACTGAAAATCTCGCTAGGTCACAACGTACCCCAGCTATCAGTACACTACACTTAAAATCTTGCTAGGTCACAACGTACCCCAGCTATCAGTACACTACACTGAAAATCTCGCTAGGTCACAACGTACCCCAGCTATCAGTACACACTGAAAATCTCGCAAGGTCACAACGTACCCCAGCTATCAGTACACTACACTGAAAATCTCGCAAGGTCACAACGTATCCCAACTATCAGTTCTATACAGCGCTCCGTCGCTCGAAAGGTTACCACAACCCCAACACAGTATGACACCGGCCCAAATCCAAGTGTCGCAATACTAATGTCATCGACCCAATACTCCTCACGTGACAACTCTCACCAACGCGCTCGCACACGCCTTCTTCCGAAGGTTAGAGTGTGAAACCACCCGATCAAGCACACTAACAAGATATTCACTCGGTTTAAACACCGAACCCAAATATCGACGTTCTCCGACCCCAACACTTGGTCGCACGTCAGTTCTCTAGATCATCTCTCTCTCTTCTTTGAACCGTGCGGCTTGTTCCTCTTTTTTAATTCTTCTCTTAATTAACCTAATTACACTTAATTACATATAAATATATATGTATACCCACCGACTCATGGTGGGTGGGCCACATGGGCCTCACACATGGCAGTTAATACTATGTTAAAGTTAATATTGTGTTATCAAAATAATTGTATTTTTAAAATCATATTACTAAATTTAAAAGAATTTTAAAGATATTAAGGTAAACAAATAATATAAAAATAAAATTTATACATTTATTAGTATAATGATATTATATTTGTGAATTAAAAAATAATAATAGAAAAATATATGATTAGAAAGGATTAGTTTTTCTATTAAATGCTTAAAATTTAAAATTTGGATTTACATACATACACTTAAAATATTTATATAAAATTATAATTTTATGTGAATATACAAGAAGAGATAGAAAAATTCAACCTCGTCAATGATAAAGAAGAACACAACACAATCCAAGAAAAGGTGTCGATTTCATCCAATTGATTATAGTATTAAATCAATACAATTAAAATATAAAGTTGTACAAAAAATTTATTCTTATGATTTTCTATATTCAGAAAGTGTGAAAAATAAACCGAACATATTTTATGAAAAGGTTATGTTGTTCTTATCGAATGACATCATGCAAGTAACGTATGATAGAAATTTTTATAAGGATATAAAAATAACACAATCAATTTCATTGGAATTTGTTGACTGCTAGCATAGTTGTAACTATTATAATATTTTTACTTATACTACATTTAAATTGAATACTAATTATTTAATATATGATATGTTACAAGGAGCAATTATGAAAAAAATATGTTTAGAAAAAGTATTTATCTTAAAATAATCATATATTGAAATTGTTCATGAATATCATAAATGATTTCTAATTAACTAAAAATGTTCTATTTAAAAATATTTGAATTAATTGTAAATTATATTTAAATATAATTTATAAAAATATTTAATCTATTATATAAAAATAAAAATATTAAATAATATAATACATAATTGGTTTATAAATTCACGTAAAATAGAATTATAGTTTTATCATTATAATCCAACATATAATACCCAATACTCAAAATGATAAGAAACTATTTGAACATGTCATGAAATGGGTTGAGAGAAACAATTAGGCAACATAGAAATAATCATTCAAAGAGAAATAATCATTTAAAGAGTTATTCAATGATATTGATAATGTTTAGATAAAAACTTTTGGTCAGTAATATAAAGGGTTAACAAAAATAGTTGAAAAATATCTTCAGGGTTAACAAAAGTAGTTGAAAAATATCTTCAATATTATCATGTTGAGTTTCATGTCTTAATATATATATATATATGTTTGTTGTTTAGACGAAGAATATTTATTGTAATTTTACATTAGTATTTATTAAATACCTTAAAATTTTTTTTTTGCTAAAGATATATATTGAAATAAAAATTCAAAATTTAAGTATTTAATTGTATAACAATTATATATTTGTATATATTAAATTTCTAGAGTTTATTTGTAATGATTCTAGTTATTTAAACTCTTTATTATATTATATAATTTATATAACAAAAAATAAATTTAAAACTAAAATATTTTCATGTAGAATATATCTTTACCCCGTATATCGCGTATATAATATTCCTAATAAAATAAATTTTATAAGATAAAAAAGAAATCGATTGTGTCGTCCAGTCAAAGAGAATTGACAGACGTAAATAAAGGGGAAAAAGGCATCTAACCCCCCCAACTATTCTGCTTTACTCAAATTCCCCCCTGAACTATCGGGCACAGCCAATTCCTCACCCAACTTAACAAATCCATCCGATTTCCCCCTCAACTATACCAATTCAGCCGATTCCCCCCTCCGTTATATAATCTGTATAACTCTGTTAACCGACCCGATTTAACCGATTTTGACCCGATTTAATCGATTTTGACCCGATTTTGACCCGAAATTAAATCCAATTGAACCAAAATTTAATCAAACCAAATTAAAATAAACCAGAAAAATTAAACCAAACCAGAAAATTAAACCAAAAAGTTAAAACCTAATTTTTACCCCTTCCCTTCCCTTCCCTTCCCCATCGTTCACAGTGCTACTGTCGTCATTGCCTTCGCCGTCGTTTCCTGTTCGCGTCGTGCCTGCTCGCCGCTCGTCGCTCGTTCTCGCCGTCGTGCCTGCTCGCCGCTCGTCGCTCGTCCTCGCCGTCGTGCCTGCTCGCCGCTCGTCCTCTGTCCTGCACTCCTCGCCGTCCTCTATTCCCGGCCGTGTCCTGTTCGCCGCTCTCCTCTGTCCGTCCGTGCGTCCTCTGCTTGCCGCCAGCCACAGTTCCAGCCAGCCATGGAGTGTGCTCTGTCCAGGTAACGATTTATGGTCGATTTACTTAGTGTTTATTGTCGGTTCGTATATAGTTGGTTAGGATAATGAATTTTGTATTTGGAATGTTGCAGTGTAGTGGTTGCTGATCAAGATTATGCAGAAAGATATGAAAAGCTTATTGAATTGGAAGTAGAAAATTTTTGTGATGAATGCCCGATTAGTGATGAAGAACCGAATATTGAATTGATTTACAGCGAAGATGAGATAGAATTGATTACTTCCACCGTTGCAGAAAGAAATTTGGAAATTGAAGGATGTGAATTACAATTAGGACAAATTGAATTGATTTACAGCGAAGATGAGATAGAATTGATTACTTCCACCGTTGCAGAAAGAAATTCGGAAATTGAAGGATGTGAATTACAATTAGGACAAACATTTAATTCGGGTGAACAGTTTAAGAAAGCTGTGATCAATTTAGTTTTGAATACGGGGAAGAATGTAAGTTTTAATCGATGGGATATGGATGCAATCAGTGCTATATGTTGTGAGTTAGGAGTAAGTGGCG
>CM071866.1:44738008-44782352 GCA_036759665.1 Gynandropsis gynandra
TTTTTATGAAATATATAATGCTTTACTTGATTTTTTTATTTTCAGGAAACCTATGATGTTGTGGAATCCTCCCATCCTCTCGAGTCTCAAAATATGCAACCTACTAATTCTCCAAATGTTTAGATAACGTTTATTTTATTTTGTTGAATCACGTTTGTATTGGATGTACCTTTAGATAGTTCAAGTTTGTTTTGGATTTAACTTTTGGAGAATCAAGTTTGTATTGGATTTAACATTTGGAGAATCAAGTTCGAAAAAAATTTGGCGACAATTTGGTAAACATGGTTGAAATCGGGTCCTAATTATATTAAATTAGGTGAAATCGAGTAAATCGAAAATCGGGTTAAATCAAGTTTAAAAAGAGTAAATCGGGTTAAAAGTGATTAAATCGGTTGAATTGGATAAAATTAGGTTAAATTTGGGTGGAAATCGGATTAAAAAAGTAAATCGGGTTAAATATCGGGTGGAAATCGAATTAAATTGGGTAAAATCAGGTTAATTTAGGTGATATTAGGTTAAAATTGGATAAAATCGGGTTAAATATGGGTGGAAATCGAATTAAATTTGATGAAATCGGTTAAATTGGGTGAAATTGGGTTAATATTGGGTAAAATTGGGTTAATTTAGATGAAATTGGATTAAAATTGGATTAATTTAGGTGAAATCGGGTTAAAGATCGGTTAAAATTGGGTCAAAATCGGGTTAAATATGGGTGGAAATCGAATTAAATTTGATGAAATCGGTTAAATTGGGTGAAATTGGGTTAATATTGGTTGGGTTTGGGTTAATTTAGATGAAATTGGATTAAAATTGGATTAATTTAGGTGAAATCGGGTTAAAGATCGGTTAAAATTGGGTCAGGTTAAATATGTGAAATCGGGTTAAAAATCGGTTAAAATTGGGTCAAAATCGGGTTAAAATCGGTTAAAATACGGTCAAAATCGGGTCAAAATCGGATCAAAATCGGGTTGAAATCGGGTCGATTAACACCAATATATTAATTATATAACGGAATGGAGAATCGACTGAATTGATATAATTGAAGGGGGAATCGGATGAATTTGTTAAGTTGGGGGGAAATTGGCTGTGCCCGATAGTTCGGAGGAATTTGAATAAAGCAGAATAGTTGGGGTTAGATGCCTTTTTCCTAAATAAAACAGGAAAGTTGGGATTTTGGAGTTTTTTTTTCAATTTTATTTATATATAAAAATATAATGGGCCTTGTAAAGCCCATATGGGGTCCATGTATCGGCCTTAGTGTTTACGTTTATTGCTGCATGTAACTTCATCAGACTCGGCTAGTTTCTTCTCTTCATTCGAAGCTTTTTCCCGCGCTTTCTTCTCGAATGATCTTGGAGGGACAGAGATAAAAATGGCGAATCTGGTGGCCAATCTATCTTCGAGCTTCTTTTTACCTCTCCCGCACCATATCATATCCCACAGGGACAACCGTTGCGTCGTCAGAGCTCAAAAGGATTTGATTTTCCATAAAATCTCCTCGAGAGCGGTATCTTTCAATGGCAGAGATTCTGCAGATTCTGTTTCAACCTTTGATCATAGCTTCTCCGATTCAAACACTCGGATTCGGAGATTCATTGAAGCAGGTAATCTTGAAAGTGCTGTGGAACTGCTTCGCATTTCTGCAAAATCAGAAATTGATCCGAGAACCTTATGCTCTGTTCTGCAGCTTTGTGCCGATTCGAAATCTCTGAAGCATGGTAAAGAAATTGATTGCTTTATTCGTGCTAAAGGGTTCGTGATAGATGCGAACTTGGGATCGAAACTCGTGCTTATGTACGTAAATTGTGGGGTTTTGCGGGAAGCGAGACGGATTCTCGATCAAATCAGAGTAGAGAAAGCTTTATTCTGGAATCTCTTGATAAATGAGTATGGAAAAACTGGAAATTTCCGAGAGAGCATTGGATTATTCAAGAAAATGTTGAGTTTGGGCATTCAAGTGGATCGCTATACGTTCTCCTCCATTTCCAAGAGCTTTTCAGCTTTGGGAAGTGTTAATGGAGGAGAACAGCTTCATGGATATGCTCTGAAATCCGGTTTTGGAGATTGTATCTCTGTGGTGAATTCTCTAATGGCGTTTTATTTCAAGAGCAAGAGAGTTGAAAGTGCACGTAACCTGTTTGATGAAATGACTGAACGAGATGTAATATCCTGGAATTCTATGATAAATGGGTATATATCAAATGGGTTGGCTGTACAAGGGCTTGCCATTTTTGTGCAGATGTTACTTTCCGGATTCGATGTTGATTTGGCTACTTTAGTTGGGGTTTTCTCTGGTTGTGCTGATTGTGGGTTTGTATCCTTAGGTAGAACTGTGCATTCTTTTGGATTGAAAGCTTGTTTTGCTCGTGAAGATCGGTTCTGTAATACTTTGCTCGATATGTATTCGAAATGTGGTGATCTTGAATCTGCCAAAGTTGTGTTTGCACAGATGAGTGATAGGAGTGTTGTATCGTACACTTCAATGATTGCTGGTTATACCAGAAAAGGTATGGCTGGTGAGGCTGTGAAGCTATTTATGGAAATGGAGAAAGATGGTATAAGCCCTGATGTTTACACAGTCACGGCTGTACTTAATTGTTGTGCTCGTAATGGTTTATTAGAAGAAGGTAAGCGTATACATTGCTGGATAAGGGAAAACGAAATGGAATTTGATCTGTTTGTATCTAATGCTCTGATGGATATGTATTCAAAATGTGGAAGTATGCAAGAGGCTTATCAAGTGTACTCTCAGATGTCTGTAAAAGACATAGTCTCATGGAACACAATCATTGGTGGTTACTCGAAAAACTGTTTCGCTAATGAAGCTCTCAGTTTGTTCTCTGAAATGTTGGAAGAAAAACAATTGAGTCCTGATGAAAGGACAATGGCTTGTGTTCTTCCTGCATGTGCAAGTCTTGCTGCTTTTGATAAAGGTCGAGAGATCCACGGTTACATAATGAGAAAGAGGTATTTCTTAGATCGTCACGTTGCTAATTCACTCGTAGATATGTATGCCAAATGTGGAGCTCTTATACTCGCACGTTTACTCTTTGATAAGATTGTTTCCAAGGATTTGGTTTCGTGGACAGTGATGATAGCTGGATATGGAATGCACGGATTTGGAAACGAAGCCATTGCTCTTTTCAACGAAATGAGAGAAACGGGTATTGAGCCTGACGAAATTTCCTTCGTTTCTGTATTGTATGCTTGTAGTCATTCAGGATTAATCGATGAAGGATGGAGGTTTTTTAACATCATGAGACATGAATTCAAGATAGAGCCTAGATTGGAACACTATGCTTGTATGGTTGATCTACTGGCAAGAACAGGAAATTTATCAAAAGCTTATCGATTTATCGAAAGAATGCCAATTGAACCAGATTCCACAATATGGGGAGCTCTGCTTTGTGGTTGCAGGGTGTATCATGATGTTCAATTAGCCGAAAAAGTTGCAGAAAAAGTCTTTGAGCTTGAACCTGAAAACACAGGCTTTTATGTACTCATGGCCAATATCTATGCAGAAGCAGAGAAATGGGAAGAAATGAAAAGAGTAAGACAGAGGATTGGACTGAAAGGACTGAGAAAGAATCCAGGATGTAGTTGGATAGAGATGAAGGGAAAAGTTAACATCTTTGTATCTGGGGATAGTTCACATCCTCAAACTGAAAAGATTGAAGCTTTATTGAGGAGGATTAGGGCTCGAATGATGGAAGAAGGGTATTCGCCATTGATGAAATATGCATTGATAGATGCAAATGAGATGGAAAAGGAAGTTGCTTTGTGTGGCCATAGTGAGAAATTAGCTATGGCTTTAGGGATTTTAAGCTCTCGACCTGGGAAAATTATTAGGGTTATGAAGAATCTTAGGGTTTGTGGTGATTGTCATGAAATGGCTAAGTATATGTCAAAGATTACCAAAAGGGAAATCGTTTTAAGAGATTCAAATAGGTTTCACCATTTTAAGGATGGTCATTGTTCTTGTAGAGGCTTCTGGTAATAATTGATCTTCAAGTATTTCAAGATTCAAACTTTTTTATGAATATATATATAGTATTTCAGCATTCCTTCAATTGAAGACATGAGGAGAATCATTACCACTTTAATATATTTATTATCCATTGCATTTTTTGCAATTTTTTTCATGTGAACAGAAAATGAAAAAATCGAATTCAGATTACACAATAATTATTACAAAAGACAAACCATGATTAATGTATGTAATCATAATGACAACAGGTGAAATTTCAAAAGAATGAAAATAATACAACTATCTAATTTCCTAATAAAACTCAATGTGAAAATCAATTTCAAGCACCTTATAATAGAAACCCACAAAACAATAATCAATTTTGACGTGTGATTTATGATAAAACCAACCGGAATTTTCAATTGGCTTCTGGAGAATAAATGGTTCGGTTATCTCCAGTCTTCCACATCCCGAAAGAACCCTAATCGCTCCCAAAAATTAGGGCTTTGCTTGAACTTAATTGAAGGAAAGATTGTACCTTTTTCGATCAACCGCACCATTTCGCGAGAAGGATCAAGAAAATGATTAAGAACACAAGCGAAGAAAGGCCAATGGCGACTCCAAGCACGACCTTGTTGGGACCATGGTGTTCTTCCTTCTTCTTCCCTTTACCGTCGTCGTCATCGTCGTCGCTGTAATCGTAATCCGACGACGAAGCATCCTCTTTTTGCGGTGGTGGCGACAAGGGCAGTCCGTGTTTGTCGCATGGAGCAATACCCAATTTCAATTTCGACGATAGCATTGAATGGTTGTAACAGAGATTGTTGTTTCCGCCAATTTTGAACACTTCAAGTCTCTTCAAGAAGGTCGCATTGAATGGTAAGATGCCATGGAAGGCATTGTCCGCCAGATTCAAGTGCTTAAGGTTCTTCATCTTGGAGAAGAATTCCGGTACTGTACCGTTTAGCTGATTCCCACTCAGATCCAAGTGGATAAGCCCAGGAATCGATGAGATCGAGTCGGGTATAGCTCCAGACAACTTGTTGGATGCCAAAGACAGGTTTTTTAGCAACATCAGATCTCCGATGCTAGTGGGTATCTCGCCGGAGAGCGAATTCCGGGATAAATTCAGGGATTGAAGATCGGAGAGGAGAGTGATTGAAGTGGGTATGGGGCCTTTGAGTATATTATGAGACAAATCGATGTGGGTAAGATTTGTGTGGAAATGCTTCGGGATGCTTCCGGAGAGATTAGCGTTAACAATGGTGATGGAAGTGATCTTATGCATGTTTCCAAGGATCACATAGAGTCCAGATGTGGAAACGGGAACGGAAGATACAGTGAGGTCGGTGAGGTTAACGAGACGACCAAGGGAGACACCGGAGAGGCCGCCACGGTGTTGGAGGAAGGAGGAGATGGCAGTGAATGAGTGGAGGGAGATGGGGAGATGCGGTGGAGGAGAGAGAGAGGGACAATTGAGGAAAGAGAGAGAAAGGAGAGAAGGGGAGAGAGCTCGGAGTGCGGTGGTGGAGATGGAGAGGTCGGAGGAACAGTTGGTAAAGGAGATTCCGGTGACGTGACGAAAGGGGGAGCCTCCGTCGCAGGTGACGGAAGCGGAGGAGGAAGTAGATGGTCGACGGTCGCAGGGATTTTTGGCGGTGGGAATGTTGAGAGATTCGAGGGCTTCTAGCTGTTTTGGGTCTAGTGGGGAGGAGGAAGTGGCCGGGGGGTTTCGGGAGGGCGGAGAAGTCGGGGAACTCGCCGGAGATTGAGCAGGTGCGGCGGAGATGGTGGTGGAGAGGAGGAGGAGGAGAAGGGGGAAGAATGCCGACGACGGCGGTGGGGATGGAGGAGGTTTCATGGCGGAGAGAGATTTGTGGGAGTGACAGAAAGTTGGATTTTAATCATTTTAGTAAGATGGGTCATGTGACAGTTGAGAGTTTTATAATTTAGTCTTCGATTTGGATATAATTACACTTTTGACCTTATTTAAAGGAATATTAATTTATTTTTAATTAAAAAATTATTAGTCTTAATAAAATCATTGTATCCATTTTATAAAACTAAATTATAACTAATTCTTTAGTAAGTTCAAAATAAATTAGAATGACATAATCATTTAATCTTTTCAAAAATTAATTCTAATCCCTTATAACTATTTTACATTTAAAAGATCTGGAACATTTTTTTAGAAAATATATATATATAGTATGAAAAAGACTTTATACCGATTTTATCATATAACAAGCGGAGACAAGAAGAATATCACAGGACTCATCTTTGTTTTTTAATAAGATTAAATGATAAATGCACACGATTATATAATTTTGGTACAAAACTCGACGAGCATTTAAGAAATTTTTTTGTTTGTACAAAAAATTGAAACATATGTATAAAAAAAACATATTTTATTATTGATAGTAAAAGAGAAGAAGTGATATGTCAGAAAGGGTAAAGCCGTAAAGTGATTTAAAATATTGATTTTCTCTAAGCAAATTAAAAATTATAAAACATAGTAATAATAGAAAAAGATAACAAGGTTGGATTTGGTCGGACTCGAAGCTTCGTATCTGCTGGTTAAAATATTATTATATAATGAAAAAGAAAGTTAAAAACTTCACATTACATTCTCTAAACTTAGCCTAAATTCCTAAAAATGGTATGCTGAAATATCATTTTCATATATATAAATGAGGCAAGATTCTCCTATTTGTAAAAAGTAGTGAGACTAATTACAATAATATTGTTCATTGCTTTATTACGTAATTATTGTGAACCCTGATGTAATATAATTATGATCTCAATCCATAATTTTTTTTTATAAATCGAAAAGATTTTCATATATATAAATACAATAATATTTTTATCATTTTCATATATATAAATGGGGCAAGACTTTCCTATTTTCAAAAATTAGCGAGACTAACTTCAATAATATTGTTCATTGTTTTACTTACGTAATTATTGTGAAACCCTGATGTGATATAATATATGATCTCAATCCGAAATTTTTTTAAAATCGAAAAGATTTTGATCATATTTTCATATGTATAATACAAAACACTAACTTGTGAATGAAGCAATCAAGTTTGAGAGGCCCCAAAAGAAACAGAAAAATATCTAAAAAAAACAGACAAGTAATATTAAAAAAGAAACCTCAAGAACCTTCGCCGGAAAACCGTTCCATCCGCCGGAAAACTGAGGCGGATTCAGCAGTCGATGGAGATGCAATTCTGGGCAATGGCGAGGGAATCGGGACGGGAGACAAAAGGATTAATACGAACCCAAACAAGGGAAAAGACAGAAGCCAACAAAATAGACCATAAGACAACAATGGTTGGCGTCCTGTTCTGTCGTCCCATTAAACCTTTAAGGAAAGGATAAAGATGAAGAATGACCCAAAAGGCAAAGAAAACTTTACCAAAAAGAGGTCCCCATGCCTCATACCCTTTGTTCAATGCGTCTGAGAATCCGGCGACCACTCCGACCATGTTTACTATCAAAAGGGTCGTCGGTGGAATCAACAGTGTTGTCCATTTTACGATGTACAGTTCTCCAAATTCGGTGTCGTCTGTGGCTTTGGCTGTCACCGTGAAGTTAGTGTCTAGACCTGCCAGCATCTTTAAAAGGCCTTGAAAGACTGCAAATAGATGAGCCGAGACGCCTCCAATGACCCAAAATTGCTCGTTTCTCCATAAGTCTTCGATGCTGACTCCACTCCACCGTAGTTCCAGGACGCTCGTTATAATGATGGACATGAACAGGCCGAGGAATAACATGCTGGCTAGGTTTGATAGCTGCATATATACAACACCAAATCACATTATAGACGCGACTAGTAGAGTCGCAAACCAAACGCAAACGCGACGACTGCATTTTCTGGCGACTCCGGATGACATTAAGATCGACTTGTGAAGTCGCAGTCGCCCGTAAACACCGTGAAACGCGGATAAAAATCTAGAATTATGTTGCGTTACGCTTGCGTTTTGGTGCGTTTTGAATAAAATTACCAAAATACCCTCGTATATTCCTTTTATCTCTTCTCTCTTTCTATTATAATTTATATTAATCGTAAAAATATATATATATGCACTAACATTGCGTTTCCACCAGTCAAGCCCTATATTGTCCAAGCCAAATAGTCTACCAGTAGTCGATTACTTACAGTTGGAATGATGAATTTTCCGGTGAGAAGGCAAATGGCAGGGAGGGAACAGTAAGCGACGAGAGGGAGAGAAGTGAAGGGATAAACAATGGTGTTGATATAAGCGAGTCTCTGAAGCCATTTCAGGCGACCGCCGCCGCATCCATACCAAAGGGGACAGTGTCTACTCAGGAAAATCTCCACTGAACCAAGAGCCCACCGGAGAACTTGGTGAAGTCTATCAGAAAGATTGATTGGGGCAGACCCTTTGAAAGCAGGTCTTAAAGGCATACAGTATATGGATCTCCATCCTCGACAATGCATCTTGAAACCCGTCAAGATATCTTCTGTGATTGACCCATATATCCAACCGATCTGGAAACAAGGATCATATATATATATACCATAGATATATATATGCATGTATTGTATTGTATTGTATTGTATTGACTAGATATTGTTTTCAAAATGGAAAGAGGAACTCACTTCTTTTCCCCATTCCGTCTTCTCTTCGTATCCACAGCTAATGACATGAATCGCTTCTTTGATAAGCGTTGATGGGTTTACAGATTCAGGAACACCTCCATTCTCCATCAGAGTAGACTCAATGAAAACCGAAGACAGACCAAATGTTTTCTCGAAGCTTGTTTGAGATATCAACATCGATCGCTCATACTCATCGTAATCTGAAACAAGATTATCCACGAAATGTTTACTTAGAGTCTGGAATCATGTACAACAGCAGGGAAAGAAGATATAAAATTAACTCACTATCGAGATCTCTGAGGTTAAAGATGGCAGCATCAAGTTCTTCTCGCTTTGCATCTCTGTAAACCTCGGAAAGATCTTTGGTCTGTTTCTTCTTGGTTAAGCAGCAACACGCGCAGCAGCCACACCAGGAGGAGCATGAAGAGGATGATGAATCTGCTAAATTGGTATGCTTAGATGGAGGACTGTAACCATAAAGTGCTTGCCTTCTGAAGACACAACCAGTCCCCACATATACAGGCCCTTGAATTCCATCAAGTCCCCTCATATTCACCTGAAATCAATTCAAAGGTTTCGTAAATCCCATATATAACTTAGGGGTGGCTGAATGAAGAATGGGTTAAATTATTACATCAAAGAAAACTATGTTGCGATTGGCATATCGATCACTTTTGTCTATTCCATCAAACCTCTGAGGGAACTGGACATAGCAAACATCTTGACCAACAATTGGGTCCATCATAAAACACATTGCTTCACGTACTGCTTTGCTGTTGTTGACATAGTGATCACAGTCAAGGTTAAGGATGAATGGGGCATTCGTGAGAACTGCAGACACCCTCACCTATATAAACAAAGGATTGTGTTATATATGTTGAAAACACTAACTAAATTGTTGTGAAGATTTGCACACACCAAAGCATTCTCTGCCCCGGCCTTCTTGTGATGTTGATAGCCTGGTCTCTTCTCTCTTGAGACGTATACTAGCCGTGGAAGTTCATTTCCCTCAATGTCACGAGCCCCACTGTGTCCAAGGAAAACCTACAAGAAGAACAAAGATTTGAAAGCACAACCATATAAACACAGGTTCTTATTTGAATCGAAAGAAGATCGTACTAAAGTAGATAAATAAAAAGACGTGAAATGGTTTACTGCTACAAAAAATTATGGGCAAACCTGAATCATCCCGGGGTGATCACGAGTATTGTTTCCTGGCCACTGAGTTCCATCCTGCATGACCCATCCTTCTTCAGGTGTTTTCTGAGCTTTGGCAACTAAAGCGTTGATTCGGATTTTGAACTCTTCATAATCTCTCTAGAAAACAGATCACAAAGGACGCATCAGGCAAACATGCATTCAATATCAGACATGTTATCAGCTTATGATCTCACGCCTGCTTACTTTCATGGCTCTACGTTCTTTAACAAAAGACGGTTGAACTTTGTCCTTTAAATAATCAATCTTCTGTGAGAAGTAAAACTCAGGTGCTCGTGGCTCGATTGAAAACTTCTTGCAAAAGGGTACCCATTTCCTAGCGAAGTCGGCTGTTTCGACCAGAGACTCAAATGAAAGCATAGCGGCACCATCATCAGATACATAGCAAGAGACTTTGTCCACTGGATAGTCCAGTGCAAGGATCGACAGCACTGTGTTTGCAGTGATAAGTGGCGGCTCCTTCAATGGATCCACTGTACTAACAAAGAAGTCCACAGCCGCAAGCTCTGAGGGCTCACCTGGTCTTTCATACCTGCTCGAGCAGAAACGATATATAAGACTTATGAATAACCCATATGCAAAGCAATTTGTATAAACATAAAGGTTGTAGACTTGTACCTTGCAGATAAACGATCGATGTATGTCTCCCTGTTAATAGGAGACCATTTAGGGAACTGATCCAACACCCATGAAACCGCAAACCAGATTTCACATATCACGGATGTCAGCCATAGCCCAAAAGCACTGTTGACAGGATTTGTCAGACGATAGTGGAAGAACAGAGCAAGGATAATTAATCGCACGATTATGATAATCCTGTATGATGTAATCTTTGTCCTAGGGATCGGAATCACCACTGAAAGAGGCTCTGTAGCCTCTGCGCTCCTGAAACGAGAAACAAACCACGACATTAGGAATTTGCCTACACAACAACTTCCTCTCTTATAATGGATATTGGTATACGAATGTTTCGACGCAAATTTCACCAAATATCACATTATGGATGAACTTACGACATGTTTTCCATGTGTTGTTGTGGTGGAATCTGGGCTTCATTTTCATCAACCTTTGGCTTTTCATCCTTTTTCTTCTTGCTTTTCTTGTCCTTCTTGTCTTTCCAGCTCTCAACTCTGTTCTTCCATATAGGATTCCCGTACTCATCGTTCAATTCTTCACAAACATATAACCCCAGGTCAATGTAATCTAAAATTCTTCAGCAAAATATGTTTATTGCATCATCAGAAGATATAAATCCGAGGAAAGTATCCTACCATATAGATTTGGACATCTATCTACTGATCTCAATGATAAAATGGTTATGGTTCCTACAATATCCGATAAAATGAACCAGAGAATTGGTTTTCTTACCACTGTCAACTGTGGAGACTGTGCTTATATGTCTAGCATGAATTCCAGAATCCTGAAACCAGAGAAGATCATCAATCAAACCCTTTGTAGCATCATCAGAGACAGAAAAAGAACTGGTTGTGGTTGTGACTCTAATGACTGTATTTGCAACCATACCCGAGGAATGATTTCAATGGCGGATCCATTCGCCGGAGTCTTTTGTTCAGCATCATCCAACAAGTTCTCTGAAAATGCCGAAGCCATTACAATCAAATTATACAAATAGTAGCAATTGTAAAAAGTTTGGAGAAGTGTTTTACCATCGTAGGGATTGCCGCAGCGCAAGCAGATTCTTCGACCTTCCTTGATCTCATACTCGATACAAGCCTTGCAGACAGGGAAATTACACTCGTGACAAGAGACGAACAAGTCACCATTGGCTCTGAAACCTATCTGTTCGCCGCAAGTGCTGCAAATCGGAGCCCCGGACTCCATCATCTTCGATTTTCCCGGAAAATCTCTGATTTGGGAGATTCTCTAATGGCTGATCCGCTTCGGAAAAGGGGAAGAAAACCCTAATCAGGAGGTGGGATGTGGCGAGGTTACGAAGATGGACTGCCATGGAGATTTTGTAAGAGGGGAAAAAGCGATGTCTGAAGGTTTGGTGGTTGGTGGCGATCGGAAGTTGGGAAGTTTCTGTCGCCGGTCGGGGGAAAGCTGACGGTGAATTCTGTTTGGTTGGCGAGAAAATTAGGATTTTCTTTCAAAAATTTTGCGGGAAAATGAAGGAAAGTTTCAGTTGGGTAGGGCACATCTCTTCTCGCTTGTTTCTTAAGCATCACACCATTGTTCAAGTCTCCAGCTTTTTATTTTTTCTCATTTTTAGACTTTTTAAAAGAAAAAAATTCTTTCATTGTGATTAATGTGAATATTAATCGATTTTGAATAATCATTTCATGTTTAATATATGAAACAAAAATGTTGTTGTGGTCTAAAAGACTCAAGAAGTTGGGTTCCTTACCGTCCGATTAATCTTTAGACAATTTTATAAATATAACGTCAAAACGATATTGTTTTGGTACTTAAAAAACTAACAATAATATTCATTCACGCGTTTATCTTTTACCGTATTTACTTTCATCTTGTGTTTATCTCATATCTATTACATCGACTCTCATCTATTAACTACCGGAATCTCTCATCCTTACTTTCGTCTCTAATCCTCGTCTTTTTCTTCGTATTCATGTTCTTATCTGCAATCGTATATTGTATGGTGTTATCGCTTTCATCTATTATCATTAACTTTATTTCTTATCTTCATATTTGTTTCATTTTCACCGTCAGTTTCATCTCTAGCATTCTCTAATATGTTTTCATTTTCACCGTCAATTTCATCTCTAGCATTCTCTAATATTTTCCTCACTCGAGATTTGTTTTATATTTTATTTTTTATGATATTGTTTATCGTCGTAAATTTGATATTGAATTTAATATTTATAAATATGTTTTATAAATACTAGAATAATTTATTTATATATGTTTTTATTTATTTATAAATATTTCGAATTAAATTTTTAGATTATAATTATATTAAATAATGTATATATATTCGTCTAGTACGTCTATACAGTCGTTATCTATCCGCCTAATACCTAACGCTTTCTTAAACTTGAAAAATATATTTTATACCAAATTTTCGTATGATAAATATATCTTCCATTATAAGAAATATAATTTATTTTTTCCAAAACTTTCCAAACACGTAAAAATCTCAATTCAATTTGGTATGAAATTCCGTAAAAATATAAAAAAATGCAATGTATATATATATATATATATAGCTTGATTTCATATTATCTTAAAAGAGACTCTACATCTACTTCTACATTCAAAAAGATCACCGGTGGTTCTGCACCTGATCTACATCATAACTCAACTACTCATTTATACACTCAAACCCTTTTCAGTTTCTATGATTTCCTGTCGGAATCCACAAGAATCTCGACTTGATTAGTACCAATTCAAGATCAATGACTTCTAAAGGATTAACCTTTTACTTTCTAAGTCTCTGTGGAGGCTACTCTCTGTGAAAGTTCAATGCTTGACCAAGATGACTTTGCGGAGCTTCTATAAGAAACAAGATAGATTATAAAACTTACATAAATGGCAGTTCCAGTGCACACCAGAAACCCTATAATGAAGCCCTTGACTTCAGCTATGAAGAAATCCAGCAGAAGATATCCGTTTATTAGCATTACAAGCATTGCTACTGTCCATGCCAGCTTCTGCAATAGCCAATGAAAATAACTCCAATTAGTTCAATACTTGTTGAACCAGAATTGGCCTAAGGTTCTGATTGGTGGGTCGCAGCCAAACACAAATGCGGCAACTGCGTTTTCTGGCGATTGCGGGCGACATTAAAACCGACTAGTGAGATCGCAGTCGCTCGAAAACGCACCAAAACACAAATTTTAAAAAACTGAAATTATGTTTACGTTTGCGATTTGATACGTTTTGAATAAAATTACCAAAATACCCTCGTGTCTTTCTCTTATCTCTCCTATCTTTCTATTATAATTCATATTAATCGTAAATATATATACATATATATATGTATTGTATATTTAAATATTTTTATAATTATTTTATTTTTACATTTATTCAAATATTTGAAAATTATAAATAAAAAATATATACTAAACCAAAAAATTTAAATAAATTATTTTTTAATAATTGTCTATTTTGGTAATTTTGTTCAAAACGCAATTGCAACAGTTTTCTACCATTCGCTTCTAGTCGCAGTCGCCCGCAAACATGGCATTCCACTATTCAGACAAAATGAAACAAAACGCCGCAACTCGCTGACAGAAACGCCGCTAAGCGCAAACGCAAACGTTGCGGTTCCGCGAGTCAAGCCCTAAGATGATTAACAAATACATGAGCAAAAAATGAGATTTTTTACCTCGAGGAAAGGTCCAATCTTGAAGACTCCCATGAGATGTTCCTTAGAAACTAAGGTAAGAAGAGGTATAATGGCAAAGGGAATCTGCATAGACTGAAGGATATTAAGCCATTCATTTAGAACATCCAATGAAGATTCTGATGTATCAAACATAAGTGCAACGATCATAGTAGGCACAATTGCAAAGCTTCTGGTAATCAAAGCTGATAGCCATTGAGCCATTTGTAAATCAAGGAACCCTTCCATGATAAATTGTCCAGCATAAGTTCCAGTTATTGTACTACTTTGTCCAGCAGCTAATAACCCAATTCCCCATATGTAAAGGATTGGAAATAGCCCTCCTCCATATTTTTCTTGAAGATAATGGCCAGCGTTAACTAGTCCTATATTACCAGCTTGTTCAGTTCCATAAAACCCTTTTGCAAAAACAGTTGTAATGAACAAATTGATCATGAATGAGACGAATAGGGCAACGGATGACTCGATTGTATAATAATTCAGAGCTTCTTGAACTTTGCCGATCTTCTTAGGATCAGTCTTTCTGGATTGAACCAGAGCAGAATGTAGAAACACATTGTGTGGTGCTATCACACATCCTACGACTCCAACAGCTTGTCTGATTGTCTTTGAACCAAGTCTTGGAAGAAGAATGCCTTCAAGTTAGATCAAAGAACAACATATCAACTTTCATGTCAGCATCAGACAAAGCATCTTTAGTTAGAATTAGAGAATCTTTAGGACAGGACAATGCCCAGTTGAAACTTCATGCTCCAGCCATTTTTTTTACCTATGAATAGTTCTTCTCCGCTTGGCTTCGCATCATTGAACATCCATGCAAATGAAAGAGCCATTGTTGAGATTAGAACTGCAAAAAGGGCTTCTAATTTCCTCATTCCATAGTTTTCCAGATATGAAATCAAGAAGCTGGAAACAGAACACAAAGAATTTCACGTTTTGAGCAAAAGGATTCACAAAGAAGAAGAAGAAGAAAATCGTTAAATCCTCAAAAGGATCATGTCAATTCAGGTTCATCTAGGGCATCTCTTTCTATATACATTTATATGTGCAGAAAAATCTCCCTAAGTGTACGCCATTATCAAACCCTAGACGTCGGATAACTCTCAGTTCCTTTCAAATATTAACATACTCAGATTTGAATCGTTCTAATTGCTCACCAATCTGACGCCGTAATGATGACACCAGCCCAAAGAGGAAAAAATCCTCGTGTCAAGATTTGAAGAGCAATAGCGCTTCCGATGACTTCCTGAATGTCGGCGCCAATCAGCGCCACTTCAGCCATGAGCCAAAGCGAGATTCGTGTCCACGACGGGTACTCATCGCGACAGATCTCCGCCAAATGTCGTCCCGTCGCGACGCCAATCCTCGCCGACAGCAACTGAATTAAAAGTCCCATTAGCGTCGCCCAAAGAAGAAGCCATAGCAGAGAATATCCCGCAACAGCACCAGCTTGCAGATCCCCTTCAATGTTCCCAGGATCAAGGAACGCTATGCTCATGAGGAATCCAGGTCCTGTGAACTTCCATAGCATCGCCCACGAGAACGGCGGGACGGAATCTCCGTCGCCTCCATCGTCTTCGACGGTTAGGGTTTGATCTCGTGGCTCCGCCGGCGATTCCCAATAGGTAGAGGAAGGGTCAGGGAGAGAAGTTTGGGGAGCTAAGAGACGTTTGGATTCTCCGTCGATGTCGTTATGTTTTGTGGCGTTATTTTCTTGGCGGGAAAGCGAATTGTCCGTCATCTTCTTAACGGAATATTCCTTCGACGTTAATTGTTTGTAACGTGTTTTTGAAGTTGAAAATTCATGAATTTGGGTTTCAGAATTTTGTTGAATTCTAAAAATAAAAATATATATTAATTGAGAATTTCTAAATTTAGATATTATATAACGTTCACTGATTGAAAATCCTATTATTTTTTTAGAATATTGAAAAATTTGTTCCCACCATCGCAAAAATATCGGTTTTGCTATCTTTCCGGGTGATAGAATCTATAGGAATATATTTGAGAAATAAAATTATAAGGAGAAAATTGTTACGAAAATATGAAACATTTAAAATTGAAAATAGGAAGTATTCATTTATTATATTGGGATCAAAGTTTAAACTATAAATAATATATAATAATCATTTATTATCATTATTATTAATAATGTTATAAAACAACAATATATATATATATAAATAATAACTTTATCTATAAATGTGTTTGAACAAGTAAAAATCAAATAACTTATGTATAAGCCTATATATGAATGCTAAATTACATAGAAGATGCTCGAGTTAGAATAATATAAATCAACGATTTGTATATATAGTTTATTTGATAAACTTTAATACGAATTAGTTTTTAATTAAATTTAAACTCATTTTATATAATATTAAAGTAAGGTTTGTTTTAATCTAAATATTTTAAAAGTAGAACTTTGAATGTAATGTATACACAATATAATCAAAGATTGTACGGGTTTGTTTTATATTATATAAAACATAAATTATAAACTCATACATATATAATTTCGAATAACATTTTTTTATCTAATTAAACCTAAATACATATCATCAAATCATATATATAAAAGTTATTACATTTGCAAGAACCTCAGCCCTCCACGTAAGATTTGAAAAAAAAATTCTAACCCGTTTTCACAAATTTTTCCTCATCTTGATAACGGTTCTGGATTGCTTTGAATACCACATTTTCACAAATTATTCCCCATTTACTTTCTGGTTTGCTTTTATTCTCTCATTATTTACTTTCCCACGATCTCACTAAACACCATTTTTAAATACCCACGATCTAGGAGATACATTCCACCAAGGCTACGAAGGTTGTAGCTTCTCATCTCTTTGTTTTTTATTTGTAGTTAGATTTATGAATTTGCTTTCAATTGGCAGGTTTTAGGCATTATCCTATCAACAACGAAGTTCGCCAACTTTGGACTTGCAAAGAGAACCGAAATTTTCGATGGCAGAATCACCACAATTCCATCCAATAATCACTGTTACAGGAAGCGAGGAGTTTGTATCGACCAAGGACCCACCGTGCTTCAGACATGTTGCCAATATGCTTAGGACGCCATTCCATCCTCAGAATGGTTGGAGACAAATCTGGCATCGTTTCTTCGATGCTATCTCGAATTTCTTATCGAACAGCGGTAAACTTCTGATTCCCTTTAAAATTTCATCTGATTCATTTGAAAATTCGTTATTCATAATAATTACTGCAAAATTGGCACACGAAGTGTTTGTTTAAATGTCTCACTCACCTGTTACACTTGATCTTGCGGATTGTCGGAGAGCCGCAATAACCAAATCCTAGCACCTCACAATCGAAGCCAACCTGCAAGCTTAGATCCGTAAAAGAGAATATGACCCATTCCCTACAAACCTTATCGATCCAAGAGGCTTCATTCACAGAATTAACAATCTAACTTACGTTATAGATGTATAAAAAATTAGATTCATGGGCATATTACATGTATTTCTTTATCAAAACAAGGAACTATCGATGAAAATGATATACAGATTACATTCGTAATGTTGTTGTGCATAGATTTTGTCGGTGTACACACGTTTCTATGTTTGGTTGTGTCATTGTATTCTAATTCTTCCTTTTTTGTTATCTACTCATCTCTTGAAGGAACTAATTCAAGAGAACTCATTTGTCCTTTTTGTTGTCTCATCATCTCTTCGTTCAGATTGATTGTGGTGCTTTCAATTCACATTGCATATCGCGCCTCTAAGCTAACCCATCTTCTGCAATCATCATTGAGTGGGCATGGGCATGTGTCAGTATGATTCTCTATGTATGATGATACATGTGGTTTGACTGAAAAAAATATACCTTATTTTGTTTTCTCAATGTTGTTCGATCGTGATGCTCTCACCCAATATCTCAAAAGCTACATTTTTTTTATGTTGGCTATGTTTGGATGCAAAGACCAAGGCGAAGTCGATGGCTATTGAGGTGGATAGTTGAGGCTTGAATTAGACAAGGATGGAGTATAAAGTAGCGCGTGTCGTTGCTGAAACTAATATGATATTATAAGAAAATTATCGAAATCTGTTACTTTGTTTTTCTTTTTCTTTTTAAATTGCAAATCAAGATGATCATTGTGCCAATGTTGATAACAATTCAATGTTGAAAAAAAACACATTTTTCTTCCATTTTTATGTTAGTATTTTTTAAATTTATTTAAATTTTTTATCCGACATAATATATATATTAAAATAATTTAAAATGCAAATATTTAATCATATACAAATGATAAATATTCACTCGCATACCAAATATCCAAAGTCCAAAAAAAATCTATATTGCATTTTCAACTTTAACCCTTATCAAATATAGTATATTAGGTGCTAAATATCTTATATATTAATAACTATATTGCATTTTCAACTTTAACCCTTATCAAATATAGTATATTAGGTGTCTAAATATCTATATATTAATAAATTATTAAATAGATCTCACTAAAACGACATGATTTCAAGTAGGACGAGAGTGTAGAAAACGAATTGTGTTTATCATTGATGTAATACAGTATTTACTAATATTAATTATTTAAAACATAACAAATATTATACATCAGTATATACAATTATATATTTCACACATATTTTTAATAAAAATTATGCACAATGAAGTTTCAATTATCTCTCCTTACATATATTTTTTTTCAAAACTGTAGACATGTGATTTATTCCTTATACGTAACATGGATAGACTATATGAATTATTTTATATACTAATCTATGAATTACAACACTTCATCGATTACATAAAATATTTTTTGTATTATATTTTTAAGATTATTTACTATTATTCGATTTTATATAAGATAATATTCATGTTATATTGTTCAAATTGATAACATTCAATATAATTTGACTATTATGATATAACAAATAATATCATCAACCGCGTATCGCGCGGGATCTTACCTAGTGATATTAGAAAATTTGATCATAAGCTTACTGGAGAAGGTAATACAACAAAATCCACTTAACCGGTTAAACCACTAAAACCAAACTTAAACCGGTAATACATTTAGTTCATCATACCGAAATACAATACTATGAGTCTTCTTCACACACGATTCAAAATAAGAATATCGATCAAGATCAGATGATTCGATACAGCAAACATAATTTGATCCTAAACCAAGTTACCTTCAAAAGAATTTTGGAGTGTAAAAGTAAAAAAAAAAACACATTTTGATTTGATCCTCTTAAACAAGAACCCTAATTCGAACAGCACCCACCTTTCTTGACAGCAGAAACATCTTTACTCACATCAATCTTCTCTCCTTTGGAAGGAACATTAGCCGCCTCGTCATTCGCTTCCATCGCCTTCTTGCTCACGATATGATAAATCTGCGTAAGCACTTCCGCAAATGCATTTTCAACATTCGTAGATTCAAGGGCCGACGTTTCCATGAAGTAAAGTGATTCTTTTTCAGCAAAGGATTTTGAATCATCTGTTTGGACAGCCACGAGGTGACGTAAATCAGATTTGTTTCCCACAAGCATTACTACGATGTTTGGATCCGTATGGTCCCTAAGTTCCCTCAGCCACCTCTCCACGTTTTCAAACGTCGAGTGTCGTGTGACATCGTAGACAAGAAGCGCTCCTACAGCTCCTCGGTAATAAGCACTTGTAATGGCACGGTACCTATGGCACGAGAATGATATATAAACTATAAAGCTTACACCTTTAACTAACGAAATACCGAAAATAGGAATTTGATGAGTACCCATTAGAAGAAAATCATATAAGCAATAGAAGATGTTCTAAATATCGGCAAAATACAAATCTAATTGGATATTCGACCAAAAATAGAAACTTTTCGTAGGCAATCTTTCGAAATTACTAACAAAAGGAACAGATATAGAAACTTTTCGCACTTTGCCAATCTTTAGAAATTACGGTACCTATGGCACGAGAATGATATATAAACTATAAAGCTTACAACTTTAATCAACCAAATACCAAATGTAGGAATTTGATAAGTACCCATTAGAAGAAAATCAAATAAGCAATAGAAGATGTTCTAAATATCGGCAAAATACAAATCTAATTGGATATTCGACCAAAAATAGAAACTTTTCGCAGGCAAGTTATAGGAATTACTAACAAAAGGAACAGATATAGAAACTTTTCGCACTTTGTCATCTTCTCTACATACAATTTATAGCAATCTTCCATAAAAATGATAAAGAAAACCACAGAAATCAGACAAAGTTGATTACTTTAGACATTGGAATGAGATTTCTTCCATAATTATGAAGTGGGATTGAGGAATAAACCTCAGAATCCAAGAATAAACAACTGCAAAACCAAAACAGTAATAATTTCCCTGAGAAGGAAGTTGTTTAATTTCAATTTCAAGATTATATATTCAAAATTGAATGGTTTCCAATATGAAGTACTACTTGATGATAAGTTTAAGTTTAGCATCTCAGACACAACTGTTTCTAAGATCTATGGATCCACAAACCGCTAAACGATCAGATCGACCGATCCACATACAGACAGATTTGAAATTGCAACAGGGAACTAAATTTACCAGTTTGACCTAGAGGAGCACTATGAAATGCATGAAAAATCTGATCTGAGACGAATAAAAACAACCCAGATCGAGGAAATGCAGAAGTGAAAACTGGAAATGGTAAAGGCCAAACCTTTCCTGACCAGCAGTATCCCAAATCTGGGCTTTGATGACTTTCCCATCAACAGTTAAGCTCCGAGTCGCGAACTCAACGCCGATCGTGGATTTGGACTCGAGACTAAACTCGTTCCTGGTGAACCGAGAGAGTAAATTAGACTTTCCTACACCAGAATCACCAATCCAAAATCAGCTAAAGTTGGAACCACCTTGAAAAGGTAATCGTAGTCGTCATCTGCTCTGTAACCCGCCATTAACGCAGCTAAAAAAAACCTTCACTTTGACTGATCCACGTCGATTAAAAACCCTAATTTCTCCTTTGATCCGTGAAACCCAATAGAGAAAGAGGAACGAACCCTTACCTCTCGTTTCCAGTTCACGGACCCGAAGCTCTCACTTCGGATTTGCCTTTTAAGATTTTTCAAGATTCTCCCTTTTTTTTAACAGAAGACGCAGAGATATAGGGAAATGGTGTTTCTTTTTCTTTTTTTCTTTTTTTTTTTTTGCTGTACCACAAAAATGAAAAATAAGGAAAAATATTAGAAGCAAAATGACTAAAAGCCCTGTCTCACCGAACTTTTACTTGCTCGAGTCGGGGATAGTTTCGACATTTTAAGTTCAAAGTGGTAGTAATCACGTTTAAACTGGTCAAAGCAGAGGATTTAGTGAAAGATTAGTTACTTCTGATGATCATAATTTTTGTTTATAAGATAATTTCATAATTCCAAAAAACAAATAAAAATTTTAAATTGATGGTCTATCTTATAAAGATTTGTTATTTGATTAATTATAATTAAGGAAGGTTCGTATTATGCACAAAAGTTACATAATTTAAACAAATTAATCATATAAATACAGAAATTAAAGATGCTCCTCACCACTCATCCTCCATGATTACACAAAAAATCCATAGAATTTGTCATCACCTTTGACTTCCACATCAACCCTTTTTGTTATATTAGACCCTCCAATTTCATCTTTAGTTTTCATTATCACAAAAACACTTATTTTCCATCTTATAATGTCAGAACCTTCATCTCCATCATCGTTCTGATTCTCATCATCACCTCCATCGTCATCATCATTATCATCGTCATCATCATCTGTTATGATTCAATACGTACCAAAACCTGTTTCAGACATGCTTCTGCGTAAGTACGTTGATGTGTCTGAATTCAATTTCGATTACGACAAGAGTGGAATTTGGTCTCCTCCTATCCAACGCACCGTCTTTCTTACATCGCAAGGCCACATTTGTACTAATCAAGAAATGATTCAAAGGTTCCAGAATCTTCCAGATGCTCCACGAATCAAAAGGTATAATATCTCATGTTGTCGTATATCTTAGATTTGGATTCTGATGTATCATTTTTTTTGTTTTCGAGATAAATGTATAAGATTCAATCAAAATTCAAAAAAAGTTTATAACTTTATAAGTTTCGATGCTTCTTTCATGGTGATTACATAATCATTATTTCAAAAAATATAAACTTCACAAGACAAGTACATTCAATTAAGCTAATTTCTTGTTAATTTAGCATTAAACATACTAATAAAAACGATTCATTTACTGATCTGGAATGAAAACCAGTAAATATCAGAAGCGAGATTATGAAGACACGTGGCCCATCGGGCTTTTTATATTTGGGCCGTAACTTATTTAGGCCCAATATATATATATATATGTATAAATAAAAATATGAAAAAAATAAAAGAATGCGTCTGCCGGGAGTCGAACCCGGGTCTATTGCTTGGAAGGCAATTATCCTAACCGTTGGACTACAGACGCATCTGATAATATTTCACCTAGTATTTTTTTAGTATTTATCTGACGTGGCAACTACGAGTATAAAAGAGGGGAGTGATCCGAGTCGCTATCGCTTTCAACGAACAAGAGTCAAAACGGGGGAGACGGCGACGCCCGGAAGTCGTGCAGGCCGCTTTCACTGATTCCTCCGCCGCTTCTCCTTCCGGAACTCTAACCGGTACTGCCTTTACCGCCTTCAGGCCTTTGACCTTCTTGCTCTGATCCTCCACGTTCGAGTCCCTTTGTTCGCCGCCGGCCCTCGAGTTTCTGCTCGCATTTCGTCCGCTTTTTCTCCGAGGATAGTTCGATTTCGTGTCATACTGTCAACATTTCCCAAAATGGGATGCGTCGGATCGTCTCTTGCTAAATCCGAAAGAGGAGGTGACTGAGATTGCTTCTTGTCTTCGATTTTCGCTCTTCGTTTGTCTGTTGTTCGTTTGAATTTTTTTGGTTCTTGCGTAGGGATAATCTAATTCGGTTTCCATCGCTGATATTATGCTTCAAAATTTGATTTACGTTGTCATATGTTGAAGAATCTGGTTCCGTTTGTTCTTCGTTTGTGTCGCACCGTGAATCTTTGAGTAATTATAGGCCAAATCGTTCTCGTGAGATATCGAACCGATGCTTTAGCGGATACATTGTGATTAATTCGCTGTCATGCATGGATGATCATTTCTTGATTGTTAGTTTCTTTTGCATTTACATTGTTAGTTTCTTTTGCATTGTTCTATCGTTTAATGGCGAAGCAGGCTTGAACCAATGATTCAACAGCCCTAGAATTGGTTAGTTTACTAATGCCTTTTCATCAATGTGAGTGTTGCATTGATTTGCATATCAAAAGGATTCTGTCTAGGATTATACATTGTTGCTTGACCATTTTGGTAGAAGATCTTGCTAGGATTCGAGAATAGGGCGAAGAGTTCTCGTCACATGTATGATGACAGATGTAGCCTATAGGATTTGGTTGAACGGGCATATCCATGTTTTTGTTTTGTATATATGCATACGCAACACGTGGTGCATGCGTATGCATTTGTGTATGCGATAAACAGCTCACGTGTACGCAGGCAAAGAAGGTTGTTGTAACGCTTCTTAATGGCGTCATTGAAACAACAAGTGTCGTACTTTCCATAGAAAGGTTGTTGTAACGTCCCGTTTGCCAAAAGATTTAGGTTTAAAGTGAGCAGGATCTAGGAAATCTTATTGTTTTCCTGGTCATGTTTTATGGTAGTTGCATTGATAAGTTCATCTATCAAAATGTTTTGCCATACATTCGGGTGAAAATGCTCTGCTATATTATGTGTATCATTGTACGCTGACAGAGAGGAAGAAGAAAATCCGAAAACCTAAACCATGGGCACATTCTGAGCCAATCACCAGGACACAACTAGGAAAGATGCGTGAAGAATTTTGGGACACTGCGCCTCACTATGGTGGCCGAAGAGGTATCTTTTCCCTTGTAATCTATTCTTGCGAGGAACATAATGTTTCAGTTGAATTCGTGCTTTGGAAACTCTTCAATTGTTGGGTGTTTTTATATGTGGAATGTTTGTGGATTTAGGATCTGTGTATAAACATATAAGATCTCTTGAAACAGCATATCCTATGTTCACTTTCCTGATTTCTCTCATGGACTGATCACAACATACAAATTAACTTGTTTACTCGTACCAGAGATATGGGATGCCCTTAGGGCTGCTGCTGAAGCTGATATGACAATGGCTCAGGCAATTGTGGATAGTGCTGGTGTGATCGTTCAGAACAATGACCTAACAATGTGTTATGATGAAAGAGGTTTGAAATTCCTTTTAACTCAACTCTTCTTAATGCATCTATCAATGTAAAAGCTTATCTCTTTTACCATCTAAGTGAACTTAACCTAATTACGCTACGCAGGTGCACGATATGAGCTTCCCAAATACGTTCTGAGCGAACCAACAAACCTGATTAGGGAGTAATGACAGTTAAACATTCACGTACAGAAGGCGAAGAAGACTCTTAGAACTCGTAAGTATCTCGAATTCGATCACTTTTGTATGCATATAAAACTATGAAAGATAACTAGAAGGAATGATAGCATAACTAGCTTTGCCTCAGCTTTTGCTTTTTTAGCCTTCAATTTTCATTAAGTCTTCACTCTATTGGTTTGATAATAACTATACAGAAACTTAAGGCTTTAGAATTGCCCTAATTGTAACTCTGCCGCCGGCATAAGAAGAGAATGATGACGTGTGTGTGATCAAAGGATGTATATATATATATATATATATATATGAGCTAAAAAAGTAAATCTAGGCTTAAAAAGCAACAAATGTAACACCAAACGCTAAAAAACTTAGGGTCTAACTAAGCACATTGCAAAGTGAATGTCCCCCCCACATGAAAGTAAATTTAGGGTTTTTTTTAAAAATAAATTTAGGGTTTAGTTAGGGTTTAATACAAAAATGATTCCCTCCACTTTCTTAAAAGAGTTATCAAACTGAAAACTCAGTTTGAGTCAGAGGTGTCTGAATCTGTCAGTCTTTGTACATTGGATTTTAAACTCTTTATCTTTTTTTAATTAACCCTCCGGGATAATTTAATTACACAGAAGTATGTAATTGATGCTATCACAGATCACTCTAATTTATTTTTTATTTAGCACTTCAGATATGTAGCAGTAGACTCTGATTAATTAATTGACATTACCATGTTTCAATTTCCTTTGTTTTTATTTTTGTTATTTTGAAGAAAATAATATATATATATATATCGGTTCTTCATTCACGAGTTATATATCCTTCACTCCACCACGGGTCACCTGCTTGTTTATATGACTCGTGAATTGGTTACCCTTTTCCCTTTATCTTCAATCCACGTTAACAAAAAAATAATGTTTTAAATAAAAATATAAGCAAATGTAGTGGATGATATAAAGTGTTTCTTTATTCGAATATTTATATTGATCGAAACATGAATTAGGTAGATTTATAATGTGTTATACAACTCTTTAAAATTCTATAAAATTATAAACTCAAATAATAATATGAAAAGGATAACATAGTTATAGTTTCTTGTAAGAAAATAATTTAAAAAAACTAATGTATACTTGTTTTTTTTTCTTTTCCCAACTTATCGTAACGTATTATATGGTCCAAACAAAAGAACTTTGATGCTCAAATAAAACCATATAACCGTGTTGACCTATTACTAAAAGTGTCACACGAAACCTTTGACGTGATATATATATATATATATATTATATTGCGTCGTCGGATTAGAAGACAAATCAAAGTATTAAATGGGACCATAAAATGTATTTCCTTAAACCCTTTTTCGGTCCCAAAACATAGAGAAATGGTGATACACATGAGATGTTCCACAATGAAAGCTCAAATGGGTATACTAGGTTCTTTGATTTTATGGTGAATAAACATGGCCTATTCAGATATGACGAAACATCAAATAATATTATACACATATATATATATATATGTCATATTGTTGCATCATATGCCTTTATATTATATGTATGGTCCCATTTCTAATTAGGGAAAGTTGGAAATTTAGTAGGGTGTTTCTTCATATTTAATGTTATGTGTACCTCAAAGAGACACGACTGTAAATTATGCACAAACCAATATGATCAGAATTTAGAATATGTGAGAAAAAAAATTTCGAGTTCATGTAAATAAAAGTGATACGTAAATTAAAAGAAGTAAATATCTAGAAATAGAGTGATTCACTGTTTAGGTTTTTTAAAGTAATTTTGGTAAATACTTTACGTGTGTGTGACAGATTAAGGAGAATGGCGGTAAAAAAGGAAATTATTAGATAGCTCGAAAACTTTAGACTTGTTCCAAAATACTTGGTTTTGTATATATTTGTGATTGAATTATGCAAATAAAATAATTGGTTTGTGTACCATGGTGTTAGATCATCTATAAAGTTCCATTTATAAATCTATTCTCCCTCAAATTTCACATTCATCCGATTCTCTATTAATTTTAACTTTAATTTTATTTTATCTATAAAAGTACGAGTTAAACCAATTATTTAGGTTCTGATTGGTGGAGTCGCAACCAAACACAAATATAACGACTGCGTTTTCTGGCGATTTCGGGCGACATTAAAACTGACTAATGGAGTCGCAGTCGTTCGAAACGCACGGAAATGCAGATTTTAAAAATCTGAAATTATGTTGCGTTACGTTTGGATTTTGGTACGTTTTGAATAAAATTACCAAAATATTCTCGGATATTTCTCTTATCTCTTCTCTCTTTCTATTATAATTTATAGTCATCGTTATATATGCACATATATATGCATTGTATATTTAAATATTTTCATAATTTTTTAATTTTAAATTTATTTCGAACATTTTAAAATTACAATTAAAAAGTATACACTAAACAAAAAATTTAAATAAATTTTTCTTAATAATTATGTATTTTGATAATTTTATTCAAAACACAATTATAATAGTTTTCTACCATTCGTTTCTAGTTGTAGTCGTCCGCAAACGCAACGATTGGCTATTCAGACAAAATAAAACAAAATATTATCAATCGTTGACAGAAACACCGTCAAACATAAACGCAAATGTTACATTTCTACCAGCCAAACCCTTAATTCCTCATCTGTTTTTTCCATTAAGATTAGTCTCCTTGTATTCCTTCGTAAACTATTAAACTTTCCTCAAATTTTTATTAACTAAATATTAACAATTCACTAAATCATGTTTAAATCTTAAAATCTGATTTTAAACTCGAAAATAATTGTTTGAAACCCAATAAACTAACCAATTTAAAATAACTTGGGTAAAAAAGTTACAAAAAATCCAATATTATTGCACAACATAAATTATCGAATATTATTTAAGATATTTTTTATTATGAATTGTTTAAAATTATTTAATTGATGATTTTTTGTTAAAATTTAGTATTTCAGATTTTAAAATCGAATTTTTAGAATTAATAGGATTTAATGAATTATTAATATTTAGTTAATATATGAGGTTTTTATGGAATTTAAATAATTCGGGATGAAAAAAGATTATACGTAGATTTTAAAGAGGGCATTCCATGGAGGGTTATAATTAAGGATGATCGGAGCAAGTAAATTAAAACTTAAATTTAGGGGAGTGATCCAGAATTAGAATATAAATCAAATATATGTGAGAATCGAATTTAAATAATATTCTCAAGTACACGGTTAATCCATATGTAAACATTATATATAGAGATAGAGATAGTTTGATAATCTATTATGGAAAAAGGTGTAACTTTTTTGTAAGGTGTTATTTTTTTATAAATAAATAAACAAATTAACTCATGTTATGGGATATGTGATACAAAGATCTATGCACATGAGTAATAATGATAGCTCGATAAACCACTTTTTTAAAATAAAATAACATAAATAATAATCTCCAACTCCAACTTGCGTAATTAAGTTTTCGATTCAATATGTATAATTATTACACATGGTATGAATGTATGTTTGCGTATATGTCTGTTATATTTAAAAATATTTAAAAAAAACCTTTTAATATGTCATGCTATAGAAAACCTAATGTATTCGAATTTCCAAAAAAAACATATATTAATACTTTTAGTTCAATATATAAATTTAATATTATCGTATCAAAATTAATATTTTCAAAAGTTTTCAACACAATCGTATCAAAATAATGATATTTATTCATACGTTTATATATTGCATGGTCTTTTCATCTCCATCTTCATCTTTATTTTTTATACATTAGAAGATCTTAATTTATGTTATAATAAAACTAAAATTTTAAATATTTATTGATACTTACATAAAGAGTGTATATATATATATATATATATATCTGATGAAGCTTGAGAGGAGACACGTGAAAGTCTTCATGACAGTGGCACTAAACTCCAAAATGGTGAACGGTGGTCCATTCCCTCTTCCATTAAAATTTTGGATATTGGAATCCTATGAAATCCTCACATGTCTTATCTTTATATATATATATATCCAAAAATTATATATATATATTCTAATCTTACATCAAATATTAGCCATAAAAATCATTACTTTATTCTAAAATTGTGTTATTTCAATTAAATAATGTTAATCAATTTGTGTAATGAAAGAGAAATGTGATCTACCCATGTACGTATTCCTTATATTATTAATTGATTCGAAAATTTCGTATTGAGAGGAGACAGCGAGTAAATAATAATTGGGTGAAAATGACCTCAAAGAGTTATTGTTCTTTTTACTTCCCACTGAAATTTACACATATAGATGGTGATTGTTTACCAACCATTCATTTATACACAATATTTTTCTATAAATTTTTAATTATATATATATTTACATCATAAAAGTTCATTGAATTTGTCATTTTTATGTCAAATAGCTACAATAACCATCAATCAGTAATGACAAAAAACACATTATATATTTATGTTTATGCTTAAACATCATAAACTTTTAATTATATACATAATATTAAATCATTCTAAATTATTAAAATAGTCTTTAGATTGAAATAATTTCAAATCTTTATTATATGGTAATTCAGTTTTTTCCAATTTTAAATATTATTTTGTTGAACACTTTAATTGTGATGTACATGTTTTTAAGAATCAATATGGACTAAAAACAAAATATTATATTTTATATACAAAATATAGAACATAAATTATAAATTTATATATAACATTAATATTATTAATATTAAACAATTTTAATTAAATTTTGGATTGAATTAAATTTTAGTCTATATTAGACAAAAATAAGTAATAATGTGAGAATGATCAATAATATTGGCATTCATCTCCGTATTCATTTTTAGTCATTTTTGTCTTCAACATCGCATTCGTCTTCTTCTATCTTTCGTATGTCGTTTTTGTCCGAGTCTTCCATCCTCGTCTTCCCCTTCAACACCGCATTTTCATTTGTCGTCGTGTCACATCGGCTCTCATATCTCGTATATCATCATCGTCTCTTACGTCTTTTGTCCCCTACGTCTTTTGTTTCGTATATGTCATCGTCGTAATCGTCTCTCGTTATCGTCTTCGTCTCTCATCTTCGCTCTCGCCTCGATTTCTACTCTCGAGATATTTTTTTCTTTTATGATGTTTCGTCGTTAGTTTGATATTATGATTTAATATTTATAAATAATTTTTATAAATATTAATTTTTATTTATCTGTATGTATTTTTTTACAAAATTAATTATTTTTAAAATGTTTTATAAATATCAAATTATACATTTTTACAAAACTAAATACTTATAAAAATTTATACTAAATATAAATATTATATATATACACGTCTAATTCATATAAACACCATGTAAACGTTATACGTTATACATTAATATTATCTAATGGCTAACGTTTTTTAAATCTTGCAAAAACTATTATTTTACGACAACAATATACAATAACAACAAATAAATCCTTGGTATAAACTCAATATCCAATTATCTAATGAGAATAATGAATCAATGTTGCTAGTAACAACAAAGTAGGCAAAATATACACAATATTTAAATACATGGTCTATGTTAATTATTATTATTATGTATCGCATTTTACCTTCGAATATAAACTACGATTTCGAACAAATTGCGGAAATCGTTACACGAAAAACTTCATAATTCCATATGATAAAAGTATAATTTTTTTCTAAAATTGAGAATTTTGTATAGTTTTCTCATTTGCGAAATGAGTTCGAATGGGCGCACGTGACAGTGACGTTGACCGTCACCCCGTAATAATTATCATCTCATTTTTATATAATATAGATTATATTTAATCATTATACTTATTACCTTAACAATATCTCTTTTCCACCTAATAAATTACATAACATACCTTTATTTATTTGCTTGACGACACAAAAATATTTATTTTTGGTAATTTTCTTATGTGTTTGTAAACAATGTATTCTCAAATAGAAAAACAGTTTCATTTGAAATTCAATTCCTTATTTAAAAAGACATGAATTTTAATCCAAATTAAAATAAAATAAAGACATAACATACCATAAAATCATATTTTTTTGTCTTAAAAATATATGAATTATTATGTATAGATGTGGGTAATTACAAGTTATATACTCAAAACGGTAAAACCGGCAATGACCAATAAAATTGGAGAATAACGAGGATTTGAATTAAATGCCAACGACTAGTTTTCAAATACGTACAGAACAACAATTTGTTTTTTCAAAGGTCGAAACTTTTTGGTCTCCTACCCTTAAGAAAATGTTTAAAAGACAAATGGAGAATTTTGATGTTGCTCAAATATTCAGAATCTTTATATTTGATTATATCAGAAAAAAATATGAATATTCAGATTATATAAATATTATATATCGTTTTATAATTTATTTTTTTACCCACAAATAGACACACCGCTTTATTGGCACTGTGTCTTGTTCCTCTCTCAGATGCCTCTGTGTTCGTGTCTGTAACATCTCTCTCTCTCTCTCTCAAGATTCTCTCATTCTCTCTCTCTAGAAACCTCAAAACCCTCTGTCTGAAAAATGGTTTTTTTCTATCAGATATCGTTTTCTTCAAAAACCACTGAGGTTCTGTGAATTTGCATGTGAAAGTTTGGTGAGAAAGAGGAGAAATCTGTGATTGCTTTTGAAAAACGGTGCCGTCTTTTTTGGTCTTTACTACTTCATGTGGATGAAATTACTAACCCTACTCTCACTTTTCCTTTTTTTGCCGTTTTTAATTGGAAAGATCTCCACTTTCGTGTCTAAGAAGTAGAGTTTTTAGGTTTTGGCATGTGGGTTTGCTCTTGAATCCTCTTTCCGTAAGGGTTTTCTTGGGCTAATTCAAGATGCAGAGCGTGAAAGTTTTGATTTTTGTTCCAATTTTCGATTAATTTAATAATCTGTTTTTGGAGCTCTTCAGATTTCTGATTGTTACCTTCTGTCTCTTGATTTGAAGAGAAAGGGTTCTAATTTTGGTAAGTCTGTGAATCCTTAGGGGAAATTAGGTAAAAGTGTTGCAGATTTGGAAGGTTTTAAGATTTCGAGCAGATTTCAAGGAGGAAAATGAGATTCAATTCGATTCGATTCCTTTATAGATACTTATACAAGTTTCCGACAAAGGAGACAAGAGTATTGTTGTGATCATGACAAGGGCTTCACGAAATCGGATTCTAAAAGATGCAAATGGAGACATCAATGATCATCTCCGTAGCCATATCCATTTAACAAACTGTATTCACTTGAAGAACCATATGCATAAACAGAGTCCAGCTTTGACTGACCGTGCCCTTATGAGAGATCTCATCGTCCTTCAAAGGTCACGCTCACTACGAGACCCCTCCGCCAGTCCTCCCGCTTGGCATTCACCTTCCATCGTCGATTTACTACCCAAAAAAGGAGACGACGGACGACCATCTGTTGACCATAGTGTCGGAAGGAAATCTAGTCGTAGGTTGTCGGGTTTAGGTAATTCTCCGCCTATTGTGAACTTTGGTACATCCAAAGTGACTCCCTCTGAAGGGTTCGATGGAACTGGTCCAGTTAACGACCCGAGCAGTGAGAGTGGAGTTAGAGGAAGTAGTAGAAGGGTGAAGAAAGAGGATTCAAGTGGAAAGAGTTATAGAGTTGAAGAGACATTACTGAAAGGTCAGAACTTGAATGAGATTCATGGCGTTGCTTCAAGAAACTCAGGATCGAAGGATAGAGGAAGCAAAACGAGTGGGACCCATGTCAGGACTCTGTCTGATCAATTGAATGAGGTACGAGGTGACAGTGATGATGTGGTCTCGTCTAATGTTCGGTCACGGGTCGTGGGAGTTAGTCGGCCTAAAAGACGGAAATTTCGAGCCATGAGAAGAGCTCGAGCCGCTGCCACTGGGGGCAAAAGCGAGATGTCCGTTGCGTCTAATCAACTACCTCAACGACCAGGTCGTGAGATTGAGGAAGAAGAGAGATATGAGGATCATCAGGACATGACTAAGCCTCCTCAGAAAGGTTGTGGAATTCCATTCAATTGGTCAAGAATTCATCATAGAGGCAAAACGTTTCTTGATATGGCGGGTCGTAGTTTTTCGTGTGGTATATCGGATTCAAGAACGAGAAAAGACGAATCGAACATGAGACGTGGATCCGATATGCCAATACCGTCTGATGACACGAGCTCTTTCACCAGATCTGAGGCTGAGGCTTTACCTCTGTTAGTTGATAGTGCTGACAATGACGGTTGGGTGCATGACTATTCAGGCGAATTAGGGATTTTCGCTGACAATTTACTCAAGAACGATGACGATTCTGATCTCGTTTCTGTAGCAAGATCTGGTGATCAACACAAAAAGAGATATCGAAAGACTCGGCACCAGAGTCTTACACAAAAGTATATGCCTAAAACCTTTCGGGATCTCGTGGGACAGAATCTAGTCGTACAAGCTCTTTCTAACGCGGTTACGAGACGTAAGGTCGGCCTTTTGTACGTATTCTATGGCCCTCACGGGACAGGAAAGACCTCTTGCGCCAGGATTTTTGCAAGGGCGTTAAATTGTCAATCTTTAGAACATCCAAAGCCTTGCGGCTTTTGCAATTCGTGTGTTTCAGATGATATGGGCAAGAGTCGGAACATTCGTGAAGTGGGTCCTGTTGGAAATTTCGATTTCGAAGGAATCATGGATTTACTTGATAATATGATAATCTCTCAGTTACCTTCGCAATACCGAGTTTTCATATTTGATGATTGTGATACTTTATCATCTGATTGCTGGAGTGTTATTTCCAAAGTCGTGGATCGAGCCCCACGTCGTGTGGTTTTTATCCTCGTATGCTCGAGTCTGGATGTTCTACCGCACATGATCATATCAAGATGTCAGAAATTCTTTTTCCCGAAACTAAAAGATGCTGATATAATCTACACTTTACAATGGATTTCATCGAATGAAGACTTAGAGATCGATAAAGACGCATTGAAACTTATTGCTTCGAGATCAGACGGGTCGTTACGAGATGCTGAGATGACTCTTGAACAATTATGTTTGCTCGGTCAGCGGATTTCTGTTCCTTTAGTTCAAGAATTGGTGAGTACCCTTTTCTTAATAATCGTCGAAAATTCGATATCATATTGAAAGTTCTTTCCTTTTTTCAGGTTGGGCTTATTTCCGATGAAAAATTAGTCGATCTTCTTGATTTAGCCCTATCTGCAGATACCGTTAACACCGTGAAGAACCTTCGAATAATAATGGAAACGGGTGTCGAGCCGTTGGCTTTAATGTCACAACTTGCAACTGTAATTACCGATATTCTTGCAGGTAGTTACGATTTCACTAAAGATCGACATCGAAGGAAATTTTTCCGGAGACAACCACGTAAGATTAAAAACTTCTAACAGTAAATAAATACTCGGTAAATTTTAGTAACTGAGCTTTGAATTTACCTTTATAGTATCGAAAGAAGATATGGAGAAACTGAGACTAGCCTTGAAGACGTTATCCGAAGCGGAAAAGCAACTTCGAGTATCGAACGATAAACTGACATGGTTAACGGCTGCATTGCTTCAGTTGGCTCCCGATCAACAGTATTTATTACCTACTTCTTCTGCAGATACGAGCCTCAATCGTAGCCCATTAGCGTTAGAACATTCGGATCATCATTCGGGTCCATCTGGAAAAGGTTTCGTTATGGATAGAAGACGAGCCGTGGGTGCTGGAAGATCCGTACAGACACGTGAAGTGGTTGCCACGAAAAAACGACCAACGGTTGAAGAAATTTGGTTAGAAGTCATCGAGAGGGTTCACGTCAACGGTTTGAGAGAGTTTCTTTACAAAGAAGGGAAGATCGTCTCTGCTAGTCTCGGTGCTGGTACATATATATACACACATATATATATATATTCGTTGACATTCATTCATGGAGGAAATGTTCAAATCTTTGTTTCTTTCTGGTTGGCAGCTCCTACAGTGCAGTTAATTTTCAGTTCGCCATTAACGAAGTCGACTGCAGAGAAATATCGAGGGCAGATTTTACAGGCATTTGAGGCGGTTCTTGGATCACCCGTCACGATAGAGATCAGATGCGAAGTGAAAAAAGACGTAAAAAACGGGTCTCACCCGCAAAGACTGAGCCTACCATCCGCTAAAGACAATGATGATCCATCGTCCCTTGCAGTCATGGGCCAAGATTTCAACAGTGGAAGAACCGAAATCATTGAAGTATCCGAGTCTCCAGGACAATATCGACGTCAACAAGAACAGCCGAGGGAGAAAACGGGGGCGGTAAGCTCTTGTGCATCGACACGAGCCAGAAGGAAGCACTTGGAAGTTAGCCAGAGCCAGAGCATTGTTAAGGGTAAGGTGTCATTGGCGCACGTGATTCAACAGGCCGAGGGATGTACCAAACAAAACGGATGGTCCAAACGTAAAGCAGTGTCGATCGCAGAGAAGCTCGAACAAGAGAATCTGTAAGACAACTGTTTATATCAATTCATTATGCATCCGAAGATCATTGATCATGATGGTTTGAACAGGAGGCTGGAACCGAGATCCAGAAGTTTGTTATGTTGGAAAGCTTCAAGAATTACCCGCGGCAAGGTAAAAAAAAAAAGACCCTTTACATAAACTCGATCTCTACATAAAAAGGTCTCGACTTTGATTGTTAAATCGACGTAAAGTCTCAATTTTTGATCTGTAGCTTTCGAGATTGAAGGTGAGAAGAAGAAGAAGAAGGGCACCGCCAAATGCGTTGTTGAAGCTGGTCTCGTGCGGACAATGTTTGTCGACGAGATCTCCAAGATAATGTTATGATGTATTGTCCCACATCGGCGTTAAAGGATATGAAAATTGGTCTTATTGTCGAGATTAGTTAGGTTCAATCCATATTTAATCAGATGTACTTCTCGTTTTAGAAATCTCTCTTTATACGATATTTCTTTTCACGAATAAAATAAAATTTCAAAGCCTTTTTAATTTCTGGGTTTAGGCTTTAAATCTAAATTTTGAATCTTAATCAAATCATAAAATTTACTATTATATATAAAAGAGCGAATTTAACGTACAGTAATCCGTTGTCGTCCAGCGGTTAGGATATCTGGCTTTCACCCAGGAGACCCGGGTTCGATTCCCGGCAACGGAATTTTTTTATTTTATAAAAAAATAAATAATTTCGCTGTTTTTTCAAAAAATAGTAAAAAAAATTGCTTTTAAAAGGTGTTTCTTCTCTCTCACTCTTAATCATTCTCTCATAAATGCATGCGAGAACTTTTTATAGATATATATATATAAATATAATATGCCCATGACCTGCTTCATAATTTCTTATAGTATTTATTATGTAAAGGACAAACAATAGTAATACTAATAATAAAATAATAAAAGAATGGTTATAATTTGTAATGTAAATGGCAATTTCTCTGTAAACGTGTTCACATTATCTATCGCAAGCTTTGCATTTAGTGAGAGATATTTTTTGTGGCTTATATACCCATATTCGCATTTCATTGTTAATAAAAAGCCACATTTTATACAATGAATAATATATATATATATATATATATATATAATCAATGGGATCGTCTATAAATGAGAGACTAGTCGTGAGAATAACGCTTTGTGTTCACTCCATCCACGCAACCTTCTCCACATAACAAGACAAATATATATATATATATAGATATATATATATATATATACAGAATTGCTATTCAGTATTATGTATTACACGTAAAAAATAATTTACATTAATTCAAATAATACATTATATTGTTTTCTATCAGTTAAACATAAAAAATCATATTAAAATATAAAACATTGAACAATTTTTGTATTGTTAATTTTTATTTTTAATTAAATCAAAGCTCATATTTCATCTTCATTAGATGTGTCCTGTTATGTTTGTTGTGTTGTATATACATTCGTAATGGTATCATGTTATTGTGTTATCCAATATCGATTAATATATATATATATATATTTTGTTTGACAATTTTAGTTTTTAATTTATTAAAATTTATTATAATTCGTATATTATTTTGAAAGTAATGTAATAGTCCATGAGTAAAAATGATAGGAATTTCAGATAAGTTAATATATTTATATATGCATATAAACATATAAAAGGAAAAAAAGAAGCATTTTATGGAATATATTATAGGTGGAGAAAATGATAAATAAGGTATGGGCTTTATTCCTTTATTCCCTTTCAGATGAGATTGTATAACCCCAAATAAAAAATGCTAATTTGCAATGCTTGAGTGAGAGGTCATGAGGATAGAATATAAAACAGCACTTATTTACTATGGTTTTTTAATATAATATATTGAATATATATATATATATATATTTAAAAAAACAGAAGAGAAATTAAATCATAATGTGAACAAGTTGGTGATGATTCCATAAACCATACACCTTAAGTTAGGTGATATACTGAGTAAGTATGGGAAAACGTAGCTGTTTCTTTAGGACCACCACACAACCTTCCTGAGACTATCCAATTTTAGACCCTTCAATCTTTTATTTACATTCATTTTTTTTTTTACCAAATCTTAATCACTCATACAAATGATCATCTTTTTACCCACAAAGGACTAACCTTTACCACAACCCAACTGGTAAATTTTCAGTTACAGAGACCTCCAAAGTTTGAGGCTTTTGCAATGAAAGAGAAGATCTTTAAGTCAATCGGTTCTTGGGTTAGTCACGGTCCTTAAAGAACCAAAGTCTATCATCAATGAAGTTTGGTCTGATCCCTTCACTGCAATACTTTGATCTGGTCCCCTACTTAGCATCAATTCTAGAACAAACCCACATCATGTAATACCCACATTTTAACCTTTTTTTTTTTTTCTAAAAAGTGGTCACATGATTTCTCGGGCGGCTCTTTCTTTTTCAAACTGAACCATTTTCTCTTGCTTTTTATCCGATTTGGAGTGATGAAATTGGAAAAGAAGAAACCTTTTTCATTTACCTCTTCTTCTACTTCTGTTTCTTGGCTTTCCAAGTTCAGTGGAATGAGCATTGCTGCAAAAGACAAGAAGAATACGCCTTCAAGTTCTTCTTTTCCTTGTACTAAACATCAATCCAATAGGTGTATTCATAAGAATGGTAATGACTTACCTGCAGGAAGAGGGAATGCCGCTGTTGGCGATTTTCAGACCTGTAAAAGAAGTGAATTTACATCAAAAATGGAGTCTTGCAAGAAGTTTGAAGAGATGATGACGAATGTGCAGAGGGAGAGGGATAGAGAAAAGGGTACTACCATGATCATGACGCCGAGAATCAAGTTTAACAGAGATAAGCAGAAATGGGAGAGGCGTGACCAAATGCTTCTTCTTGAACAGAAGCATTACAAGTCAAATGCTGACATGAAGGGCAAGAAGTCAGGCAGAAGAAGAGGTTCGAGCAATGGAGGAAATCTTGAGGCCCTAGAAGTGCATGACCCCTCCATGAATGCAGGAAGTGAATCCATACCAGGTCATCAATGGCAAAAGCTAAAAGAAACAAAACTAAAAGAGGTGAAGCTGAAAGCAGAGCAACAGAGAAAATCTATGTACATAAAAAGAGAGCTAAACAGCAAAGTTAGAATCTTTTCCCCGAGGCTTTCACCAAGGACTGAAAAATGCAGAGTTAAAGCTATCGAAGACTTAAAGAAGGCTAAACTAAGAGCAAGAGAGAACAAAGAGAGAGTACCAAAAGGAGGGATAACAAAGGAAAGCTTTGCAATTGTGAAATGCTCACATGATCCTCAAAAGGACTTTAGAGATTCAATGACTGAGATGATCATGGAGAACGGGATCAGCCGACCTGAAGAACTCAAAGAGCTTCTGGTTTGTTATCTCACACTAAATACCGATGAATACCATGACATGATCATCAAGGTGTTCCGAGAGGTGTGGAGCCAACTGAAGCATCATTCATTTGACGCAAAATGAGCAAAAATAGAAAGTTCATTCTCACAAGAATCAGGCAATATGTGAATAACTCGATTTGTTTTAGGCTTTTGCGGTGTAATTCTTCTGATTTTAACTTAAAATTCGGTATCAATGCCTCGTGGGAAAGCAATTCGTACACACTGATGAAAGAGTTTTAGAAATTTAAACAAGAAACTTCATAAAAAGGATACGCAGAAATCAATAGAATCTTAACAGTCGAAAATTAAAACCTTACGGTACAGCATTGCGCAATCCGGTGCTTCTTGTCATGTCAATCAACTCTTTTTTTAATGCAATATTTTAGGGACATGAGGAGAAGTAAAAGGAGTCAAGTTGTGACGGAAAAATGGCGAGCATGTGTGGCTGGATAACCGAAGGGTGTACCTGGTCACACGAGAAGATCGGATGTGTTAACATATTATAAAAAGTAGTTGACACATCTAAGTTGAAGTATCTAGAAAGTACGACAAACAAGTAAAAGCAGATCACGAAGTTGTGCAAGTGTACTTAGAACGATACAGTGAAAAGTTGAGAGAAACAATTAGCGTTTATTTACATCTAACTCAGAGGGAGTTATTCGCGGAAATCTTAAGTACATTTTAAAGAAAATAAGTTTATTTAAAAGATTGATTCGTAAATAAAACTGGTATTGTTTCATGCATTTGGTTCACTTGATTCTAGTTATTGATTATCATTGTCGTTTTACTATTTTCATCTTTGCACATCAAAAACTCTCCAGCTCTCCAGGAGGAAAACTCACATTTTTATGATATAGATGGATGGGTAGATCGGTTATCCCCATTGATCAAGAACCCCGAGGTTAATCAGGTTCATCTTAGGGTTAAGACAGCAAAATCCATCTCAAATTTCGTCAATTATTAGTCCTTCGCCGGCTAAGAACTCATGGACAATTCCATTCACTTCAATCATGCTACATCCAGGCTTCTTGTGTGCTCCTTTGGCTTTCATCTTTCTTCTCACTTCCATTACCTCATCCCATCTTCCACTCGAAGCATACAAGTTTGACATCTGAACATAACCTGAACTCTCCCGTGGATTCAGTTCTACTAGCCGCGTACCTATACGCTCTGCCATTTTCACATCACCAAACCTTTTGCAGGCACTTAAGAGCGATTCCAAAAGAACTGAAGCACCTTCTGGTGGAATTTGATTCACAATTTCTTCCGCTTCTTCAAGCTTTCCCATCCTACCAAGCAAATCCACCATACAACCACAATGTTCAACAGTTGGTTCAATCCCATAAACATGATTCATCATGTCAAAAAGTTTACGACCCTCGTCTAATAATCCTGAATGGCTACACGCTGATAGAACGCCGATAAATGTCACATTGTTTGGTTCAAAACCCTCGAGAATCATCTCAGAGAAGATATCTAAAGCATCTTTTCCAAATCCATGGATGCTTAAACCAGATATCATTGAATTCCATGTACTTACATCTTTCCTCAAAGTAGCTCTGAAAACTTCAAGAGCCTTCTCGATTTTACCGCATTTGGAATACATATCCACCAATGCAGTAGCCAAAAACCCATCAATGGTAATTCCTTGTTTATCAATGTAAACGTGAATCCATTCACCTTGACTTAAGGCTCCAAGATTGGCACATGCCGATAAGACATTAACAAGAGTACAACCATCTGGTTTATCTTTCGAATGCAGCATCTCCCTAAACTGTTCTAAAACTTCAGAGTATAGACCCGCATGAGCATACCCAGTTACCATTACATTCCAAGTGACGACATTTTTACTCGGCATAGCATTGAAAAGCTCGGCCGCGTCCTTAACCAATCCTGAAGCCACATACCCTGAGATCATAAAATTCCAAGACTCAAGATTTCTTTCCTCCATTTCATCAAACAACTCACGAGCAGTTTCCACTAAACCCTTCTCGAGATAAGCGCTCAATAGCGAATTCCACGAAACAGCGTCTCTCTCAGGCATTTTATCAAGCACTTTACGTGCGATCTCAAAGTACCCACTTCGTGCATAGACATTGACCAAGGTATTCTCCACGAAGACATCAGGCCCAGTTCCAGTTTTCAAGAAAAGACCATGAATTTGCCTTCCTTCTTCATACCCTTCAAACCCTGCACACGCCTTCAACACGAACGTGAAGCTATACTTATCGGGAAGAACCGGGCCAAGATGCATTTCACGAAACACAACCACGGCTGTCTGTGGAGTAGAACTATTAGCATAAGCTCTGATGACTGAATTGTAACTGAAAGAATTAGGGTTTTCAATGCGACGAAGAATCGAACGAGCGTAAGAGATTGTAACGGGTTCTGGGTTTACGGCGGCAAAAGCAATGAGCTTACTTGCAGAGAAAGCATCCCGAAAAAGACCAGTCTTGATCATATATGCATGAGCTTGTTGGATTTCTGAAAGAGATTCGGCTTTTTCAGTAAGTGACAGAATCATTGGTGATGATAAACAAGCACTCATTTTTCTCTCTGTAAGGGCTCTCCAAAGTCTCTCAATTTAAGGGTTTTATCGCAAAAAAAAAAAAAACAGGACACAGTTTAGGCTTGTGGTCGCATTTTTCCTATATGGATAAGATTCTCCGACATTCTAAAAATGTTCTGTTCATCAACGAAACTTCATCACCTTCAATCCTGGAGAAGCATTTATGTTCCGCAGAAGAAAACTATGGCGGATTCCAGATTGTTCGACTGATGTATTACGATAAATAAACTACTTCAACGTTCAATTGAATCTTAGGATGAACAAGACAGAACAAGCTAGGGTTTGGCATTATGAATGAAAAACAGAAAAAAAGAAAACTTTTTTTACAACAGATATAAGATAATCATCGTACCTATATGTATGTATGCTATGCATTGTCGAACAGAGACATGGAAGAATCTGTTCGACCAGAACAAAAACTAAGATCAAGTTCTTTCTGCAGATGTCAGATGACCCATCTGTTCCGTAAGTGTATTTACATTCCCTGAATTCCACCAAAACTTTCCATGATCATTGTCGGCCTTTGCTTCCATTTCTTTCCTCTCTGATTGAACTTCTTGATGTTCAGTCGAACCAGGATTCTCTGTCAAAAACTGTTCCCAGAAGACATCATTCACCCCAGTAGCTGGAGCCATGGCAGTTCCAGTCGGTTGTTCTTTCGAAGTAACAGGCTCAGAATTCATGTCAATCCTCGGTGATCTTGGAGATTTCGGCCGAGTATCAACGTTTAGCTCTAAGCAAGATATTGATGGACTTTCGCCACAACTAGTTGATTCATCAACCTCAAGATTCATGCTTGATTGAACGAGACTATCGCCAATATCTGATACAAGATTCTCCCACAAAGCTAAAGATGATTCTAACTGTTCGACCTGATCAGCGTGTAATGAACCAGGAGAATTACATGTTTGATTCTCTTCCAGACCGATCCTGGGTAATCTTCGTTTTCTCTCGTTTGTTTCGAAATTCAAAGCGAGCCCTGGTTTTTGCAGAACCTGAGAAACAAATGACACCATTGATTTCTGACGTTGTTCCATATATAGTAACCGATCCTTGAGAAGCTTTACTTGTAACTCAAACCCTTGTCGTTCTTGTTCATGTTTATGTAACTCAACAAGTAAAGCTTCATTCTCTTTTGTCAATCTCTCAATCTGATCCTTCATACTTCGACGTTCTGATTCTGTCAAAGGATTTTGTCCCTGTAGATTCTGTAAGGAATGGCTATGAACTGGTTTACGTCTATGAATGTTCTTCATAAGGTGAGGTTGACCTCGTACGAAATCATCATTCGCGAATTCCCATTTCTCGGGATCGATTTTTCTAAAACCCTACAAAAGGATTTGTCAAAGGATTAAGAGACAAGAAAAGTATGACAAGAGATGAAACACAAAGCAAAGGACTTTACATAAGTATTAAGCTGTCGGATGAAACTGGAGAAATTGTTGTGTTTGAAGAATCTCGGAAGAAGATCTCTGGAAAACTCCGGTGGGTTCCAAACGATGAAACTTCTGTTGGTTTCACTCCAAGAGACAACTGAATCCGTACAAGGATCATCGACCATTTCATATGTTTTTGTAAGGAAAGGAGGAAGTGAACTCGAACCTCCATGATTCTCATCCATCACTAAATCTTCAAATCCCCGAGATATAATCCTCAAGAACCCTAGTAAGGAGATTGATTACAAAGTATCAAAGGAAGTAACTTTAACCAATATGCGGACCGTACAGTTGACAATTCGATGAGTTTCAATGATAATCCAGCATGAAATTCCCAAACAATCGATCCGGTGAAAACCCTATTCAATTCTCACCGCAAAGATTCTAACTTTAACCCAAAAATCTCGCATTGAACGTGATGCCGATCAAACAAATCAAACGAAACCCAGAAAAGAAGAACCCTAAACCCCAAAACCCAAAACCCCTAAAGTTCTCCTTCCAAATTCAACGAAACCAAACCCCTTCCGCATTAAATCCCTCCGAATCAGAAAGAAGACGAAGTCACCAAAGGACCCAGAAGCTTCGGTGTTTAATCAATAGGAAAACAAAGAATTCAAAGCAACCAATGATTTGTTTGTGGTGTCACGAGAGAAGATATATCAAACAGGGAAAGACCAGGAAAAGTAAACGAGTGGATTGACCCGGTGTCGGAAGAATCGTCAAGGCAAAGGAAACGACTACAGTTTAATTTGACGATTAAACGCTTACCGAAAAGGATTGAACAAATTTCTGGGAATCATCAACAATAAGACAATTATTACAGAGCTTGATTTCCGACAGTTTCTGGGGATTCTGGTTTTGCTTCCAAGTTTGAAGCGCGTAAAGATTGATGCTTTAACGCAACAGTCGTACAAAACAAAGCCAAGGTTGGTTTTTTTTAAACTGTTTTTTTTTTAAGCGATGGATGGGGTTTGGTGGTTTTGTTAACCCCACATAGCTGTTTTATTTATTGCGTATAAATTATAAATAACAACTAGAAAAAATTCCGCGCGATGCGCGGATAATGATTTGTATAATCTTCTTTACAAATGTGTTGAAATTATGTAAGAATTTTTAATAGAATTCAATTATGCTATAAATTTGTCTTTTGTAGTGGAAGATATATAGGAATAGAAAAAAACAATGATATCATATGAAAAGAATGACTAAAGAAGAATTGGAAAAAAAACTAATTAAATATGGTGGATAATAGAGATGTCAATATTGTTTGTGGATCGTAACAAAACAAAAAGCATGTTGATGATCTATTTTATGATTAGTACAATTAAGAGAAATTGATTGATTCATAAAATGAATGTAGTTGTGCAATATCTCCTAAAATATTATAAATGAAGAAAATGTTAGGACAAACGTAGTGGTAAAAAATTACAGGTATCAATGCATATAAATTAAAATGTATTAGAACCAACCGTAAGTAATAATTATAATAAACCAATGAGAAATTTTTTTATATGATGTCAACCTGTATAGAAACAACCTTGATCAATATGATTTTTGACGAATACCAATGTATGAATGAAGATGACAACTATGAATTTAAATAATTATATTTTACCTACATACCTTGTAATTGGAAGACCCCATTTAAAATTTTTCGATAGACAAATTTTGCCTACTCGTGGCATTTATATCTAATATCTTTAGTCCATTTGCCGAATTTACTCTTGAAAGTGCAACATAAAGCTGGTCGTGACTGAAAACTGGTTTTAGAAGATAATTCGATTTGCTTAAGACTTTGTCCTTGACTTTTGTCGATTGTCATCGTGTAACACAATCTGACTGGTAATTATTATCTTTTCAATCTAAATAGAAGACCTGAATCAGTAGGTGATAAAATAACCCTCGGTATAAGGA
>CM071866.1:44782361-44801358 GCA_036759665.1 Gynandropsis gynandra
TTTTTTATATGTTTAACATCTTTCTTTTTTTGGTAAAATAGTTGATTTTTAATTCTAATTAAATAAAAAATATTATATTGTATGAAAACATGAGACGTTAATTAAAATCAAACATTTAAAGCCAAATGATGTTATAAGAAACTAACAATTAAATCGTAATTTTGTTTTGTAAAATAAATAAATGAGATATTATATAAATATTTATAATTTTCAAATAGAATGATATTAATATTGGTACATATTAATTTGGTGTAAAATTCACATATTTTGAGTATTTTCTTTAATTTAAAAAAAAAGAAATTTTTTATATTTAAGATATAAATTCCTTGCAAGGATTAAAATATAATTATAATTTAAAAATAATTAAATTTTTGTTGTTAAAATTAAATGAAATATAAATAAGTGAGATGAAGACATTTTTTTGTGAAGAGAATTTTAAAAAATCATTAACTTTTTGTTGTTAAAATTAAATGAAATATAAATAGATGAGTTGAAGAGATTTTTTTTGTGAAGATATTTTTTGTGATATTTAATAATCCTTGTTGAGGTGGCTTCACCAGAAACAACCTCGCAAGGATTATTATATATATAATTTAAATAACAGAAAACCATAATTTATATATATATATGGTCAATGGTATTTTAAAAAAGGTTCTAAGCGTTCGTCTAGCGTTTTAAACCCTAATTGTTTTTTATCATCCGATTAATTTTAGACGGTTTTTTTTAAAAAAAAATTGACGTCAAAATGACGTTGTTTTGATACTTAAAAAAACTAATATTGGTATTTATCCACGTAATTATCTTTTACCGTTTCTTCCTTCATAGTTTCTCATCTTCGTCTTTATTTTCATACTCGTCTTCTTATATCATTTCTCGTATGTTTTTATGACATTCATATCTCATCTTCGTCTTTGTTTCATCTCCATCCTTGATTCATCTCACTACAAGAAAAATAGGATTTTGGGACTGAATTTACGGACTGAGTTAGCCGTCCCTAAATTTAGGGACGGATTAGGGACTATTTAAGGATAGAATAATAAATTCGTCTCTAATTCGTCCGCAAATTTGCAGACCGCAAAGTAGTCCCTAAGTTGTCCGTAGTTCGAGATGGATTCAGGACTAAGTTGAAGGTTGTCCGCAAATTGTGGACCGGTTCACCACCCATCCGCAATTTGCGGACGGTTGTGCAATCCGTCCGGAAATTACCGATAGTTTGGGGACGACTTGGTCATCCGTCTAGAAATTGTGGACAGATTCACAAGCCGTCCGCAAATTCCGGACGTATTTGGGACGGTTCGTCGGGAAATATTCATCTCAGTCAGCAATCCGTCCAGAATCGGTCTTAAATTTTTCTATTTAATCTCTCATCTTCTACCCGTTTCTCACACACAAATCTCATATATTTCTCTTCATATCTTGTTATTGTTTCTGATTATAATGGCATCATCGTCGAGATCGAATATTTTTCGTTTCGAGACAGTGGATGTATAGAAGAATTGATCCGGAAACTCAAAGTGTATCGAAAGAGTTTGTAGAAGGCCTCACACAGTTTATGATGGTGGCGACAAATCAACAAGTTTATAGAGAAAACGGTAAGTTGGTTTGTCCATGCGTAAAATGCAAATATGAAAAATTTGTTAATGAGAAAACCGTTCGGAATCATCTCTATCTCAGAGGGTTTACTCCAAATTATTTTATTTGGTTATCCCATGGAGAGAATTTTGCTCCACGGCCCAGTAATGTTGTGAAAAATTTTAGTAGGGGTATCGTAAATCATGAAGTGTCTCAGGCTTTTCAAGATGTAGAAAACCCTTATGTAGAAATGGTGCAAAATGCATTCGTCGAAAGAAACGAAGATGAAAATATTGAAGAAGATCCGAATGAAGAAGCAAAAACTTTTTTTGAAATGTTAGAAAGTGCTAGGCATCCACTCTATGATGGTTGTAGAAGTGGTCCATCACGGTTGTCTTTATCTGTACGTTTGATTAATTTGAAGATTGAAAATAATCTTTCTCAGAATTGTATGGATTCTATATCGCAATTAGTAAGAGATTATTTGCCCGAAGATAATAATGCAGTCGAGTCATATTATGAAACAAAGAAGATGATGAGATCATTGGGTTTATTACCATATCAAAAGATTGATGTTTTCCAAGACAACTTTATGATTTTCTGGAAAGAAACTTCGGACTTGATCAACTGTCGATTTTGTGGAAAATATCGATTTTATTTGACAAGAAATGGAAAATCGGTTTCATTTCGTCGTATGTGGTATTTACCAATTACAGACATGATAAAAAGATTGTATCAATCGGAGAAGACCGCAAGCGACATGAGATGGCATGCCGAGCATTCAAGTCCTGACGGAGAAATGTGTCATCCCTCAGATGGTGAGGCGTGGAAACACTTTAACAAGGTATATCCTGATTTTGTAGCTGAGAGTCGAAATGTTTATTCAGGCCTTTGTACTGATGGTTTTAATCCAATCGGGATGTCTGGGAGAAATTATTCGTTGTGGCCAGTTATTATGACACCGTAAAATTTACCATCAGATATATGCATGAAACGTGAGTTTTTGTTCTTAACAATATTGATTCTTGGGCCTACTCATCCGAAAATAAGTTTGGATATATTTCTTCAACCACTAATGGAAGAATTGAATGAATTATGGAAGGAAGTCTCAACGTACGACGTTTCGAGACGACAAAATTTTATATTACGAGGTGCTCTTATGTGGACAATAAGTGATTTTTCAGCTTATGGTATGCTATCTGGGTGGACAACGCATGGTCGATTGGCTTGTCCATATTGCATGGAGGAAGCAGATGCTTTTCAGTTGAAGTATGGACGAAAGACGTGTTGGTTTGATTGTCATCGCAATTTTCTTCCTCTTGATGATACACTACGACGAAACAAGAGGAATTTCAAAAGGAATATTGTTGTGCGGAAATCTCCTCCTCCAATTTTGACCAGCGAAGAGATATTGTATGAACGACTTTTTATTTTGGGTATTCCTATGAGTATAGATTGCGGAGTAAACAATCATCCGAGAATTGATGGTTACAGAATTACCTATAATTGGTACAAGAAAAGCATATTTTGGGATCTGCCGTATTGGAAAAATCTGAAGCTTCGACACAATCTTGATGTCATGCACATAGAGAAAAAAAATTTCGATAATATCATCAATACAATAATGAATGTCACAGGAAAAATGAAGGATAACATTAAATCACGTAATGAATGTCACAGGAAAAACGAAGGATAACATTAAATCACGGAAGGATCTCGCAGAGTATTGCTCACGGAAGGATTTACATATAAGTGGAGATGGTAAAGCTTCAGTTCCGATATTCAGATTGTCTAAAAATATAAATTGTTGAATTGGTTGAAGGAAGACGTGAAATTTCCTGATGGTTATGCATCTAACATCGGAAGGTGCGTCGATATTCATGGAGGAAAGTTATCAGGGATGAAAAGTCACGATTGTCATGTATTCATGCAACGACTACTTCCCATATGTTTTTCTGGATTGATGGACAAACATGCACACAAAGCAATCGAAGGTAACATGATTATTTTATATAGTATAATTAGTGATTAATAATTTATAGAAATATTAATTGTAAAATAAACTAATTAATATATTTGAATTTTCAGGTATTGGCATATTTTTCCGAGATTTATGTGCGAGAAACTTAAGTGTAGATGTGGTTAGTGATGTTAGAGTGGGTTGGGTTTAATGGGTTAACCCAACCCAACCCAACCCATCTAAAATAAAAATGGGTTTTGGTTAAATGGGATAAAAATTAAATGGGTTTAATGGGTTTTAGACGCATTTATACTCATTTTAATGGGTTAAACCCATTTAACCCATGAGCCCATTTATATTATTATCAGATTCAACTTTAAACCCATTTAACTCGATTTCACTCAATTTCCCCCGATTTCACCTAATTACTCGATTTCATCTACTTTTAACCATATTTCACCCATTTTTAACTCGATTTCACCCAATTTTAACCCGATTTCACCTAATTTTAACTCAATTCCACCGAATCTCAACCCAATTTTAAACTAATTTCACCCAATTTTAGCTTGATTTCATCGATTTTTAACCCGATTTCACCCAATTTTAACTCGATTTCATCCAATTTCACCGGATTTCAAATTTATTTCATCCAATTTTAACCCGATTTCTACTCGATTTCTTCACATTTTACTGAATTTCAACCTGATTTCATCCAATTTTGACTCAATTTCACCCAATTGTAACTCGATTTCATCAAATTTCACCGGATTTCAAATTTATTTCATCCAATTTAACCCGATTTTAACTCGATTTCATCACATTTCGCCTTTATAAATTTTATTTTCATTAATTATCAATTAATTTATTTTTATAAATAATTATTTTGAATATTGAAACATCAATAATAATATTTAATGTATATAAATATATATATTTATAATGTTAAATGATAAAAATATATTTACAAAATATTATTTATATAAATAAACTCGTTTAACCCGTATAACCCGTTTAACCCGACCCATATAACCCGTTATTAAATGGGTCGGGTTAAACCCAACCCATTTACACCACAAAACCCATTTAAGTTTAATGGGTTGGGCATAACCCAACCCATTGACATCCCTAGATGTGGTTTGTAGACTTAAAAGGAACATAGTTACAGTACTATGCAATTTGGAGAAGATTTTCCCACCATCATTCTTTGATGTTATGGAGTATCTGACAGTTCATCTACCACACGAAGCCGCATTAGGAGGTCCAATTCAATTTCGTTGGATGTATCCATTCGAGCGATTTATGTTCCATTTTAAGAAAAAAGTCAAACAAAAAGCTCGTCTAGAGGGTTCAATTGTTGAACAAAACGTGAATGAGGAGATATCGTTCTTCACTTCTTACTACTTCGAACCATATGTTCAAACGCGAAGTAGAAATTCAGACAGATGTTTTGATGGTGGTGTGGCATTTTCATATCCAGTACCAGATGTTCCAGATATTTTTTGCGGAGTTGGTCGAACAGCTGGTAAGGCGAAAGAGATATGGTATGGCTATCACAACGAGATCTACACATCGCACATACGTATGTTTTACTCAACTGTGAATATCTATGGCCTTTTAAAAGGTAATATCATATAAATATATAGATTCAATTGCGTATGCGTATTTTATTTGTAATATTAACATAATGTTTTTGACATTTTTCCGGATGTTCGATGATGTATTGAAGAATACATATATGAATATTGATGAATCTCAACTCCAAGAACTTAAAGAAAGAGATTTCTCCACATGGATAAGACGTTTATATCGATGATTGTTTCATTTAATGCAGATTGAGATTGACAATCACCGTTATGGCTTACGCGATCTTGTTAAAGGACGAACTCTAAAAGTTACGAGAAATCTCTCGTATTTGTCATGGCATTCTTCTTTCGCCTTTGTCTTCGTCTTGGTCTAACATTGTCCTAATCGACGCTCAATTTTTGTATTTTATTGTTTATGATGTTGTTTGTTGTCTTAAAGTTGATATTATGAATCTAATATTTATATAAATTTTTCTATAAATACTAAAATTTACTTATTTATGTAGTTTTATAAAATTAAGTAGTAAAATATTTTAAATGAAATGTTTATATTTTAACTATATTTAATAAAAATATTATATAAAAATTTATTCATTTAAGTTTCGTCTAAACGCTAGACAATAGATATTCACTCATCTAGCACCTAACGTTTTCTTGAATTCAATGAATAAATAGAGTCATGTATTTTCCATCTTTTTCTATAAACAACTACAAACATAATTACAGTAGTAATTTTAAATTTTGAAACGATTTTTCCCCAAATCATAAATTTTTTATTATTGTAGTATATTATTATTATAAATATTTTAAAATAAATTTATGGATTTTATGTTTTTGTTATATTTTTTATTCAAATATCTAAAAATATTTTTATTTAACAATTTAAATTTGGAATGAAATAGTATTTAATATTCTCATTTTATATATTGAGATTACATGTTTACGGTTGAAAAATTGTTATAAAATTCGTAAAACATACAAGGATTGAAGGATATCGATATTGATATTTAATTAATATATTAGAATGTGCTGTCATTTGACATTTGGTGCGGCTAATTACTAGAGACTACTATACTTTAATTTTCCAATAACATAAATATTTAACATATATTACCCCTGGCTTTATTGTTTCTTATATTTAATATGATGATTAATTAGTTGATTTTTCTAGATAAAACAACTATGGTGATAATTATAGTTGCGGAAACTATCAACTGAATTTATAAGTGTGCGACGAAAATTACTCAGCTTTGAAAATTATTGTATATAATTTGAGAAATATATACATTATAATAACGTATTGTAATGAAATATAATGTATGTTTAATATATATATAATTAAAAAGAGTTGTCTGGTCATAATTGGTGACCGCATCCATTTCCCATATAACATAGACGTGTTATATGTATGTGAATACACTGTAATGTACAGTGTGTGTATGTATGTTTATATGTAATTCATGCCCATGTGTGCATATATATTATTGTACACACACGTATAGGCATACATCAAATAGCTTTTTATAAATGATATATGATGTTTCTAATGCGATGCGACACTTTAATGTACGCGTATTTTAATTGAAATATTAAAGAGAATTTTTGGATAACAAATAAAAAATACAGTTTTATTTTATAACAATTTGAAATATTCATTTTTATTCGTCAACGAGTGATTTTATACGTATTCTATGTTGAATTATTTATTTCTATCGTTTTTTATATATTGAATTATTTATTTCTGTCATATTACCGGAGTCTGGAAATTACTCAGTGCCCTTATGATCTGTGAGATATAATGCTGTCAATCCCTGTGGAATGTCTTCACATTGGAAAGAATTGTCAAAACGATTCCAACACTTAAGAGCCTCATGACCATATTTTCCATAGATTTGACAAATTGGTCTATTAGTCTGTTGAGTTCTATTTGGTGCAAAATTATGAAACTGATTTTGAGAGTTAGTAGAATAAATCTGAGGAGTAAATCCTCTTCCTCTAGAATTATAGCTATCTCTGTCTCTAGCTCCATGATATCTTCCACCTCTTTGAGAATAACCCCCTCTTCTTCCATAATTGGAGTGAAACTCATTATATCCTGTTATGTTATTCTGTGCTGTGAAAGCCAGATGAGGAGTAATTGCAGAAGAGCCATACATATTGTTTACTGATAAGCTTATGAGCTGTGACACTACATCATCATAAGTAGGACATGGTGGTCTATGCATGAAAGTCTGAATAACTGTGGTAAATGCCTCATATTTCTTATCGAGACCTTGCAATAACCTGAATATTTTCATCTGATCTGGAATAGGCTTCCCAATAGAGTTGAGTTTGTCACAAATCCCTTTGAAATCTCGTAAATATTAAGCTCACCGATACGAGTTATTTGTTCTGGAAAACCCAGATCCGTATCTCTTCTTCGTAGCTAAAAGCTCCTAGGGTTCATAAATGGAGACGGCACGCAAGCCGTTTCCAATTTTGGAGACGGATGTGTGGTCCGTTTCCAAACTTTCGACACCGAAAACAACCGTCCCTAATCCAGAAACTGATTGGGGACTACTTTTTCGGTCCCTAATTAGAGACGGATTGGGGACTGAAATTTTCGTCCCTAATTAGGAACGGATTGGGGACGGAAAAAATTTGGAGTCGCGCGATTGGATACTACCATTGGTCGTCTCCAATCCGTCCCTAAACCAGTTTAGGGACGGATTGGGAACCGATTTGTCGGTCCCTAAAACCTGATTTTCTTGTAGTGATTGTCACAAAGTTTGTGATATTAATATGAAATGGAAAAGGAAAATTTTCTGGTTGATTAGCCATGATCAAGGATCAAAAGGCTCTGATACCATATGAAACACTCAATGTAACAGTAAAAAGAAGAACAGAGCACTATGCTCAGCAAGAATTCTATATTTTCATTAATTCAAAATGAGGTCCTCGTACATGGTTTTATACATCACAAAACCTTGCCGAATCTTCTCTCAAATACATTCCTCTCTCAATACTAAGAATGAATTGCTGAGCTGTATATTTGAGTGTGTATTCTGTTTCTCTTGTGCTTGCATTCTGTTACTGGTACCGAGTGTGCTTTTAACAGAATCGTCTCTTGATGAAACGGCCTTCGTTTGCTGCACGTGAATTCCGTTAACCAATATTCCATCCTTTTTATTTTTGCAAACCTCATCAATTCTAGCTGCCTCTTCACTTCTTCTTCCATCCATAGCCATATTAGAATCTTTCTCTGCACTGTGTGTAGAGGTGCTTATAGTCCAATCGATATTAAAATATATATATATATATATATATATATAAATCAAACTCCCAAATTTTTCTGTCTTCACATTATTCTACTTCTCTCTGGCGATGTTCTTCTATCTTCACACTCTTCTTCTCTCTTTAGGTTGTTATTCTTCTTTCCTGGTAATCTCATCCACTTATCGATTTCACCCGGCAATTTCACCCACCCATCAATACATCTTTAGAATTAAATTTTAGTGAATGATACATTTTAGACTTAAATAAGTTAATGTTTTTCAAGATATTTTCGTTTTAATATTTAATTACTTCTTTATTTGGTTATATCTAACTTTTTTTTACACAAAGTAGTTTCATTTTAAATTTTGAATAAACCGAACTATTATCTAAATAATAATCGAATTAATATCAAAATAATAATTAAACCAAACTGAATTAATTAATTACATATAATCGAACCGAATCGTTATAAAACCGAACCGAATTGAACCGATTTAAATTTGGTTATAATATGGTTATTATTTATAGAAATCCGAATAAACCAAACCTATCGTAACCAAAGCGAACCCCGAACCGAAAACCGATTTAGTCAGGCCTAAGTTGTATTGTGACAAATGAAACTTTAATTTGATCATATTTTATGAAATATATTTATTCGATTGCGTAAATTATAATTGTTTATAGGTTAAAATTCCTATTTTCCCTTGTTTTTGCCTATTTTGCCTATTTACTCTTATTTCTTCCTCATGTTTGTCTACTTTACATACCCCGTCATGTTTCGCACTCATCCTATTCCCTCTCATATTTCGACCAACATCCCTCATGTTTAAAAATTCTGCATATATCCCTCTCTGTTAACTCCGTTAAATATTTCAATTTTGACCCGGTTTAGGGTCAATTTTGATCCAATTTAGACCTAATTTTGATCGGTTAAATATTAATTTTGACTAAAATTTAGGTCCAAATTTGTTCGATTTAGACTCAATTTTGATCCAGTTTAGACTCAATTTTGACCATAATCTAGGTCCAAATTTGTTCGATTTAGACTCAATTTTGATCCAGTTTAGACTCAATTTTGACCATAATCTGGGTCCAATTTTGATTTTTATCCAAATCCAATCCGAATCAATATGAAATTCAACAAAATTAAACCGAAATGTAAACAAAATTTGGTTCTTATTGGTTTGTTCGATTTTTAACCCGAAATTAGTATAATTTTTACTCGAATCGTGCATGATTTACCCGGTTATTATTTTTGTACTATTAAAAACTCGAATCAATATGAAATTCAACAAAATTAAACCGAAATTTAAACAAAAATCGATTCTTATCGGGTTGTTCGATTTTTAACCCAAAATTAGTATTATTTTTACTCGAATTATGTACAATTTGACCCAGTTTTGATTTCATACAATTAAAACTCAAATCAATATGAAATTCAAAAAATTAAACTGAAATTTAACCAAAAATCGATTCTTATCGGTTTGTTTGATTTTTAACCCGAAATTAATATTATTTTTATTCGAATTGTGTACAATTTGACCAATATTGATTTTCATACCATTAAAAACTCGAATCAATATGAAATTAAATAAAATTAAACCGAAATCTAAACAAAAATCGATTCTTATCGGTTTGTTTGATTTTAACCCGAAATTAGTATTATTTTTATTCGAATTGTGTACAATTTGACCCAATATTGATTTTCATACCATTAAAAACTCGAATCAATATGAAATTCAATAAAATTAAACCGAAATCTAAACAAAAATCGATTCTTATCGGTTTGTTTGATTTTAACCCGAAATTAGTATTATTTTTACTCGAATTGTGTATAATTTGATCCAATTTTGATTTCCATACCATTAAAAACTCAAATCATATGAAATTAAAAAAAAAATAAACCGAAATTTAAATAAAAACCGATTCTTATAGGTTTGTTCAATTTTTTAATCCGAAATTAGTATTATTTTTACTCGAATTGTGTATAATTTGATCCAATATTACTATTTCAGTGTAATTCCGTTAAGAATCGATTTTTCTTTAATTAAGATTTAGTTCAGTTAAAGTTTCATATTGATTCGAATTTTAATCGGGTAAAAATTAAAATTGGATCCAAATTTTGGTTAAAAATTGGTTTCAAATTATGATTATAAATAATTATAAACCAAGTCAAAATTGGACCTAAATGCTAGTCAAAATTAAGCCTAAATCGGGTCAAAAGTGGTTTCAAATTCTAGTCAAAATTGAGTCTAAATCGAGTCTAAATCGGGTCAAAATTGAATATAAACCGAGTCTAAATTAATTTCGTGTCAGGATGGATCGAAATTGGGTAAAACCCACATTGACATTGAAATATTTAACAGAATTTTAAACGGAGGAGATTATAAGCATAATTTTTAAACACGAGAGAAATATAATGTTGACCGAAATATAAGGAAAAATATGATAAATGCGAAACATCAGAAGAGAACAGATAAAATTGGTAAACATGAAGAGAAAATAGGATTTTGTTCCATGTTTATATTGCAACAAATGAATATCCGAAATGATTTTAGGTCATGAATATGTAATATTAGGAATTTAATGAATCTAAGACTATGACTCGTTTTATGTATAGCTAATAATCATTTGCATTTATAATCTTAGTGTGTTTAATTAGGTAATAAAATATAATAAATTTAACTAATGATGTAGGATTTAACCGCTAAAAAGTGAAAGTATATTTTTAAATCGGATTTGAACAGCTATAAATGATGAAAATAACTCTTTTCTTGAATTAATAAAATATATTGGATACAAAATGTAAAAATAATAATAATAATCATACCGCACTATTTATTAAAAATATTTATTTTAAAAATATAATTAATCATAAAACATTTATGCTTTGAAAAAAATTAATAAAAATCATTTAAAAAATTGAATCAGCATACACCAAATAGTAAATTTTTGGTATTAAAATTCATTAACTCGTTTTAAAATCGAAAAAGAAAACTATGCATAAGATTTATTTTTTCCTTTTTAACAGGTTTAAAACTAGTTATAATAATATTAAAAATGAAAAATTATTTTTGTATGTAATACTTTTTTTAGTTATATAAAAAAAATAATGACGAGTGGAAGGAGAGGAGATCGGGAGCATCACGTGACCCACACCCGATTAACGGTTATGATTATATTTAGACAAATCTGTGGGCCCCTCCTCTCACCCTTTCACTTTTCTGTAGATGCCGCAATCTCTGCCACCTTACCTGCATCCTACAATTTTATTATTCACAAATTAAAATACTAATTAATATTAATATTACATCTCAAATTTGGAAATACCACTGTATAAAATTATTTCTTTAACTAAAATGCATGCTATATATATAATTATCAAGCAGCCTAATAATTTTGACTTGTTTATTTATTTTGGTTCAAGTTTTTAAATTTAAATTAAGGGTAAATGTGAGAGACAGCCCCATAATTTAGACTTTTTGCCTTCCCTAAATTAATTTATTCTGTCACACATTAGTTAAATAATATGTTAACAACCGATTACAAATAATGTATCAAATCCAAATTTGAAATTTGGGTCGTCGATCGACCGAAAGATATATATATATATATATAGGTATGTGTGTATAGAATCTTTATCAATAACTTGCTAATCCCAAGAAAACGGCATCGTTTCAAAGTTACAGATTATCAGCTTTATTAAAAGCCTGAACACGTGTTAACACTAACCACGAAATAAAAAAGAAAAAAAAGTATTCCAGTGGCAATCTCGTAGATAACTGAATACACCAAGGATATATCCGTCCTTTTGAATTTCTCACCCTCTTTTTTTTTTTTTACCCCAGCTAGCTTATTCATTTATTACAAGGGAAGGGACAAAAGCTCGAAAGCAAGAAATCCTTGAGAGAAAAGACCGCCAAAATCCCTCCCCCCACCGGAGGAATCTCCGGCTTTATGAACTGAAAAATGACGTCAGGAACGAGGACGCCGACTTGGAAGGAGCGGGAGAACAACAAGCGGAGGGAACGGCGGAGACGAGCGATCGCGGCGAAGATCTTCGCCGGACTTCGGATGTACGGAAACTATAAGCTCCCTAAACACTGTGATAACAACGAAGTCCTCAAAGCTCTCTGTAATGAAGCTGGTTGGACCGTCGAAGAAGACGGTACTACGTACCGGAAGGTAAATAAAACCGGCCGCGATATTTTACTATTTTCTCCGGTTTAGATAGTAATTTAATTACCAGAGGTTTTTACTGGTAAAATGAAGCGATTTGGATGCTCCCAGATCTGAGTGTTGCAGTATTTTTTTTTTTGTTCTCTGTTTTTTTTTTACTGGTAAAAAGCGTGAAGCATAAGATCCGCTGATGCTTCGACGATCATTCTCTCTCAGTACTTTCATGGCGTTTACCGTTATGCCCTTTTCTAATAATGGATGTCTAGCTGTCTTTGTATGTCTCATAAGGGCATTAGTGTCATTTCGAAGTTTTCTCATCAGTTTTTTTTGGGCAAATATTACTTTTTCGGATTTCAGTAATTTAATTTCTCGTTGAAAAAAATACTTTTTTTATATAAATAAGCGTTAAGACAAGTCTGTTTCACGAAACTGGCATCGTCAAATGAGGTCGGAATCCTCAGCGCAACAACCGATGACTTTTTCATCACATGGGTTTCCCTTTTCATACTGATCCGTTTTTCTATTTAAAGTCCTTTTTTAAAAAAAATTCTTCGTTCTTCTCATGAGATTAATGCAAAGCTTATTTCCTCATGAAAATTCTAAAAAAAAAGTAAAAAAAATATACAAAAAAAGCATCATATCCTTGGATTCTATATGGTGCGTGTGGAATTCTTTAAACCTAGTCAACGAGCAAGACTTGAAAATGATTAGCAAAGATGATTATTAAACCTAATTATGTTTGCTTTTTGCTTGCGTGGGAAAAAATGGGATATCGCCTCTTTGACCACTAAATGGTAAAGAAATTATTCTTTTTTACTTTTTCACTGTTCATACATCATCACCCATCGAGATTTTCAATCTTGTCTATCCATTTGGATCTCGTGAGGTAATAATTATGTTTCATCTCTACAAAGTATTAAAAAAACAGTGGTATTTATACTTTATATTATCACTTCTTTTTAATCAAGATTTCTCCTATTCATGGAGATGTCGAGTATACTAAGAGATATAATTGGTGTGATTGATATGAGTATATTCTCCAAATTTATACAGAATATTCTAATAATATTTTATGACATATTTTGGATATTATATGTTATTTACTAAATATATTTTGAAACAAAGAATTGATTCGAGTTATCCTAACATGCAGTCGCATATTTTATCGGTTTGTGATTTTTGTTAATATATACATATATGTATATATATTTGTGTTTCAGGGATGTAAACGTGTGGATCGCATGGATTTCATGGGTGGCTCAACATCGGCGAGCCCATGCTCGTCCTATCAACCGAGTCCACGTGCGTCCTACAACCCGAGTCCTTCATCTTCATCATTCCCGAGTCCTCAGGCGTCTCATTATCCTTCTTCAACAAACCCATTTGGTGATGCCAATTCACTAATTCCATGGCTCAAGAACCTCTCCTCTAACTCCTCATCCAAACTTCCCCTTTTTCATGGCAACTCCATCAGTGCTCCCGTGACTCCACCGTTGACATCACCAATGGCTCGAAGTCCTACTCGTTTTGAACTAAACATTCCTGACTCAGGTTGGCTATCGGGAATGCAGACACCACAGAGTGGTCCTTCATCTCCAACGTTTAGCTTAGTCTCTCGTAACCCTTTTTTTGAAAAAGAGGCTTTTAAGGCTAGGGACTGTTCTCCAATGTGGACACCGGGACAAAGCGGAAACTGCTCCCCTGCCATTCCTCCTGGTGCTGATCAAACCGCTGATGTCCCAATGGCTGATGAGATAGCGGTTGAGTTCGCGTTTGGATGTAATGGTAGCTCTAATGGAGTGGTCAAGCCGTGGGAAGGAGAAAGGATACACGAGGAATGCGTAGCAGACGATTTAGAACTCACTCTCGGCAACTCAAGAACAAGGTGATATATATATATATATATTATATATATATGCTTCCTTCAACTCTTCTTGCTTCAATGAGTCATTTCATTAGTTATCTTTGTCTCTTTATCGAGTGTTTGAGGTTTGATGAGAAGGAAAGTAAAAAAAAGGACAATGCAATTGAGTTCTTTTATTACAAGTTCATAGGTAGAGAGATCTGTGTGTCCAAATTGATGGGCCTTTTCAAAGTTTGCTGCTTTTATGAAAATTTGGTTGCTTTTTTAAACAAAATCAGAACGAATGATTGCTGTCGGTGTGGTGCGTAGAGCCAAGTTCCATGACTAGTCCAACCACGCTTACACTTTTGCTGCCCCACGAATACCATATATACATATTTATTATATATATATATATATATTTATTTTATATATGATGGAAATGTTTGTATAGACGATTGGTGCAAAGAAGTTTCTCTCCGTGGAGAAGTTGCCAACCAAAGGAGACCGGCGCATTAATAAACTAATAAGTCTTTGATTTGACTTTCACTCTCATCGATTAATTTAACATACATGTGTTTGACTCGTGCCCTTTGATTTGAACGTTAGATTATTATTTGTCCAATGAATATAAATAGATAAATATTAAAAGGGAAAAAAGCATATTACACCCCAACTATCCTACTTTACTCAAATTCCCCATCAAGACACAGTCAATTCCCTCTCATTTTATAAAATCCATTCGATTTCCTCCTTAACTATACCAATTCAGCCAATTCCCCCCTCCGTTATATAATCAATATATTGGCGTTATCCGATCCGATTTTGACCCGATTTCGACCCGGGTTAACCGAATTTAACCCGATTTTGATTCAATTTTGACTCGGTTTAACCGGATTTAACCGAATTTAATTCGATTTAACCGAATTTAACCCGATTTTGATTCAATTTTGACTCGGTTTAACCGGATTTAACCGAATTTAATTCGATTTAACCGAATTTAACCCGATTTTACCCAATATTAACCCAATTTCACCCAAATTGAATCGATTTAACCGAATTTATTTAACCGAAACCGAATTTAACCCGATTTTACCTAATTTTAACCCAATTTCACCCAAATTAACCCGATTTCATCAAATTTAATTCGATTTCCATCCAAATTTAACCCGATTTTATCCAATTTTAACCCAATTTCACCTAAATTAACCCGATTACAGCCAAAATTTAATCCAATTTCATCCAATTTAACTGATTAACTCACTTTTAGCCCGATTTACTCTTTTTTAATTCGATTTAACCCAATTTTTGATTTACCTCAATTTCATCCAAAATACTATAATACCAACCCGATTTTACCCAATGTAATATAATTTCAACCCATTTTCACCCAAATTAACCCGATTTCCATCCAAATTTAATCCGATTTTTATCCAATTTTAACCCAATTTCACCCAAATTAACCAGATTATCGCCAAAATTTAATCCAATTTCATCCAATTTAACCGATTTACTCACTTTTAACATGATTTACTCTTTTTTAATTCGATTTAACCCGATTTTTTATTTACTTCAATTTCATCCAAAGTAATATAATTCTAACCCGATTTTACACAAATTAATATAATTCCAACCCATTTTCACCCAAATTAACCCGATTTCATCAAATTTAACCGATTTTATCCAAATTTAACCTGATTTTATCCAATTTTAACCCAATTTCACCCAAATTAACCCAATTATCGCCCAAATTTAACCGAAATCGGGTTGGTATTATATTAAATTAGGTTAAATCAAGTGAATTCTTAAACTTGGAATTATATAACATTGGATAAAATTGAGGTAAATCAAAAATCCGATTGAATCGAATTAAAAAAAGAGTAAATCGGGTTAAAAGTAAGTAAATCGGTTAAATTGGGGGGTTAGAATTATATTACTTTGGATGAAATTGAGGTAAATCGAAAATCAGGTTAAATCGAATTAAAAAAGAGTAAATCGGGTGAAAAGTGAGTAAATCGGTTAAATTGGATGAAATTGGATTAAATTTTGGCGGGAATCGGGTTAATTTAGGTGAAATTGGGTTAAAATTGGATAAAATCGGATTAAATTTGATGAAATCGGGTTAATTTGAGTGAAAATGGGTTGGAATTATATTAAATTGGGTAAAATCAGGTTGGAATTATATTACTTTGGATGAACTTGAGGTAAATCGAAAATCAGGTTAAATCGAATTAAAAAGAGTAAACCGGGTTAAAAGTGAGTAAATCAGTTGAATTGGATTAAATTTTGGCGATAATCGGATTAATTTGGGAGAAATTGGGTTAAAATTTGATAAAATCGGGTTAAATTTGGATGGAAATCGGATTAAATTTGATGAAATCGGGTTAATTTGGGTGAAAATGGGTTGAAATTATATTACATTGGGTAAAATCGGGTTGGTATTATATTACTTTGGATGAAATTGAGGTAAATCGAAAATCAGGTTAAATCGAATTAAAAAAGAGTAAATCGGGTTAAAAGTGAGTTAATCGGTTAAATTGGATGAAATTGGATTAAATTTTGGCGGGACTCGGGTTAATTTAGGTGAAATTGAGTTAAAATTTGATAAAATCGAGTTAAATTTGGATGGAAATCGAATTAAATTTAATGAAATCATGTTAATTTGGGTTAAAATTGGGTAAAATCGGGTTAAATTCGGTTAAATCGGGTCAATTTGGGTGAAATTGGGTTAATATTGGGTAAATCGGGTTAAATTCGGTTAAATCGAATTAAATTCGGTTAAATTCGGTTAAATCCGGTTAAACCGGGTCAAAATTGAGTCAAAATCGGGTTAAATTCGGTTAAATCGGGTCAAAATCGGGTCGGTTAACGCCAATATAATGAATATATAACGGAGGGAGTAATTGGCTGAATTGGTATAGTTAAGGGAGGAATCGGATGAATTTTGTAAGATGAGGGGGGAAATTGGCTCTGTCAGATAGTTGAGGGGGGAATTTGAGTAAAGCAGGATAGTTGGGGGTGTAATATGTCTTTTTCCCATATTTAAAAGGAAAAACGCCTACCGCGTACCATTCTTTTTTGGTTTACCTCAATTCCCCTCGTTATCGGATATATCCGATTTTCTTTTTTTTTCAATCTTACAAAATTTATTCGATTTTTCTAACTTTATCGGTTTCAATAGATTCCTCTTCTGTTATATAAACCGTATAATTCCGTTAATCCATTTCATTTCACCTAATTTCGACTCGATTTCGACTCAATTCGAATTTCCAATTTTTACCTGTATTTTATTCAATTTTAATTTGACTTCACCAAATTTCACCGAATCATAATCCGATTTTCACCCAATTTCACCAAAATTTAACTCGATTTCACCCAATTTCAATCAAATTTCAAATCGATTTCACCTAATTTCACAGTATTTCAATCCGATTTTAACTCTATTTCACCGAATTTCAATCCAATTTTAACTCGATTCACCTAATTTCACCATGATTTCACACAATTTCACCTAATGCCATCAAGTTGAATTAGGTGAAATCAGATTAAAATTTAGTAAAAACGAGTTAAAATTGGGTGGAATCGGGTTGTAAATCGGTGAAATCGGGTTAAAATTTAGTAAAAACGAGTTAAAATTGGGTGGAATCTGGTTGTAAATCGGTGAAATCGGGTTACAAATTCAGTGAAATTGGGTGAATCGAGCTAAAATTAGGTGAAATCGGGTTGAAATTTAGTGAAATTGGATAAATTGAGTTAAAATTAAGTTAAGTAGGGTTGAAATTCAATGAAATTGGATGAAATCGAGTTAAAATTAAGTGAAGTCGGGTTGAAATTTGGTGAAATTGGATAAATCGGATTAAAATTAAGTTAAATATGGTTGAAATTCAATTAAATTAGGTGAAATTGAGTAAAATTTGAATAAACTCGGTTTAAATTGAGTTAAATCCACTTAACATTGAGTGAAATTTGGTGAAATTGGGTAAAATCGAGTTAAAATTGGATGAAATCGGATTACAATTCGGCAAAATTAAATGAAATTGGGTAAAATCGAGTTATAACTGGGTGCAATCAAGTTAAATTTGATTGAAATCGGGTTAAAATTTGATGAATTTGAGTAAAATCGAGTTAAAATATGGTGAAATAATGGTGAAAATAGGTTAAGTATTGTCAAAAGTGTAAAGCCCATGAATTAAGGAAGTCGGTACCACCGACTTCCACACGTGATTATATATATATATATATATATATATTAATAATCAAATTAGGGTTATCATTAAAAAATAAAAACACACCACGCCGTGTAGTGCTGCCGAAGGAAAAAAAAAAGAAAGAAGAAGAAGAAGAAGAAAAAAAAAATAGGAGGAAGAAGAAATTGGAGGAGGATCTTCAATTTTCATCGCGTTCTTCGTGGGTGTATTCTAATTGCGATTATGGTAAATAACTAAATAATTCGTTGTGATTATTCACTTAATTCGAATGTTTATATTATAGAAATTCATGGAATTTAACGGATCTATGATAGGGAAAATTGGTCGGTGTTGTTGCTAGCAATATTAGCCAGAATCGTCAAATTGTCGGGAAGCTAAGGTGATGATTTTCTCCACC
>CM071866.1:44801418-44814594 GCA_036759665.1 Gynandropsis gynandra
ATAACCTCAGAAGTTCTCAAGGTCAACAAATTTTTGCAAGGACTACGACCAGAGATTAGGCGCAGGATTGAGATAATCAAGCATGGATCATTGTCTGAACTAGTTCAGAATGCTCAGTTGGTAGAGAAGGGACTCATCGAGGAGGGCATCTTGAAGTCTTCGGATGCCAAGGGGAAACAGGTTGTCCAACAGATTCGGGGAAGATCAGATCAGAGGAAAGCAGTTCCAGCACGTCCTGTCGTATCAACATCGAGGTACCCATGTCCTCGTTGTGGACATGAGCATGTAGGGGCATGTCAAAGATTTGATAGGCGAGTAGGATGCTTCCGATGTGGAAGTTTAGAACATCAATTTCGTGATTGCCCTTAGCCAGTGGGAGGAACTATGAGGCGAGGACATTTCGACGGATGTTTCCGCTGTGGTAGTATGGATCATTTTCTGAAGGATTGTCCGAAGCCACCACCACCACCACCGACGGGTCTAACACCACAGGTTAGGACCAGGAAGCCTGAAGAGCATGCATCGAAACGTAGGGCTGTACAACCACGGATATATGCCATGGGAGGCTATGAGAATGAACGTGAGGGCCAAGAAGGAGACGCTCAACCTATCGCTGGTATGTCACATTTTTATATTATGTGTATATGCCTTAGATATAATGATTGTCTATATCGAGATGAGTTCCTTGAGAGAATTAAGAAGTAGATTCTTTTAAATATTCGTATTATGTACGATTGGTAATCGTGGGGGGCATGTCTACTCATGTGTTATTTGACACCGGTGCGACACATAGTTTTGTGAGTCCATCGATGGCGAATAAATTAGTTGTTCCACCTGAGGATCTAACGAGTATTGTCCGAGTGCATACTCCTGGAGGTCAGATTTTAGAATCCCAAGGGGTTGTCAAGGACGTACCTGTGGTGATAGAAGGAGAAGAACTAGTCTCAGAGCTGATCATCATTCCGATGGAATGTTATGATGTGATCCTTGGAATGGATTGGTTGTCAAGGCATCGAGCTGTGATGGATTGTCGTCGCGGTCAAGTACGATGCCAGAAAAGCGGCAAGGAGCTTAAGTATCAAGGAATTCGATCAGGTCAAGGGATGCAAATCATCTCAGCGTTACGTATGGAACGATTACTAGATCAAGGGTGTGATATATATCTTGCTACCATATCGGTAGAAGAAGTAGGTCCATCTGTGCAAGTCGAGGAGATCCCTGTAGCGCGAGAATTTGCAGATGTTTTCAAAGAACTGCAGGGCTTACCACCGACGCGAGGGGATCCATTTGAGATTGAGCTAGAACCGGGTACAGCTCCTATATCAAAGTCTCCGTATCGAATGGCACCAGCGGAGATGGCATAGTTGAAGAAGCAATTAGATGAGCTACTTGAGAAAGGTTTTGTACGTCCGAGTACATCACCATGGGGTGCACCAGTCCTATTTGTGAAGAAGAAAGATGGGAGTTTCAGATTGTGCATTGATTACAGGGCTTTAAATAGAGTCACTGTGAAAAATCGTTATCCACTACCGAGGATTGATGAGTTATTAGATCAGTTGAGAGGTGCAACTTGGTTCTCAAAGATAGATTTAGCATCGGGATATCATCAGATTCCAATTGCAGAAGGTGATATTAGAAAGACTGCATTTCGAACTCGATATGGGCATTATGAATTTGCGGTCATGCCATTTGGGTTGACTAATGCCCCTGCTGCGTTCATGAAGCTAATGAACAATGTGTTTCGGGACTACTTGGATCGTTTTGTTATTGTATTTATAGATGACATTCTGGTTTGCTCCAAGAGCCCAGAGGAACACGAGGAACATTTGCGCTTAGTGTTAGAGCGTCTCAGAGAACAACGATTGTTTGCGAAGTTGAAAAAGTGTAGTTTCTGGAAGAGATGTGTTGGATTTTTGGGACATGTCGTGTTGGAGGAAGGGGTTTCTGTTGATCCATAGAAGGTGTCAGCGATTGTAAGTTGGAAACAACCGAAAAATGCAACAGAGATAAGGAGCTTTTTAGGATTAGCAGGGTACTATCGACATTTTGTTATGAATTTTGCTAGTCTAGCAAAGCCAATGACGAGACTTACGGGTAAGGATGTACCTTTTGTTTGGAATGAAGATTGTGAGAAGTCCTTCAAGGAGCTAAAAGAGAAGCTAACGAAAACCCCAGTGTTGGCCTTACCACAACCAGGAATTCCATATTTAGTCTACACGGATGCGTCAAAGACGGGATTAGGATGTGTGCTTATGCAGGGAGGTCACGTGCTTGCTTATGCGTCAAGGCAGTTACGTAAGCATGAAGAGAATTATCCGACTCATGATTTAGAGATGGCAGTTGTGGTCTTCGCGTTAAAGATTTGGAGGGCATATCTTTATGGGGAGAAGGTACAGATTTTTACGGACCACAAGAGTCTAAAGTACATATTTACGCAACCAGAGTTGAATCTGCGTCAGAGAAGGTGGATGGAGTTTGTCGCAGACTATGAGGTGGATATCGCGTACCATCCGGGGAAGGCAAATGTTGTTGCAGATGCGTTGAGCCGTAAAAGAGTTGAGGTTTCGGCTATGCAAGAATTCGGGGATTTGATTAGCCAGATAAGTGCTTTGAGATTAGAGGCAGTGCAGACTGAGTCCGAGAGTGTCGGTTTGCAAGCCGTAAATCAGGCTGGGCTATTGAGTAGAATTCGTACATCACAATTATTTGATGAGAGGTTACAGAAGATTCGTAATAATCAGCGAGACCCAAGGTACAAGTTGTATCAGATCAGGGAAGACGGTCTAATGATGATTAGTGGTCGAGTTTGTGTACCGAAGGATCTAGGGATCAGAGAAGAGAATTTGAGCCAAGTTCATCAATCTAAGTTTTCGATTCATCCGGGATCGACGAAGATGTATCGGGATGTTCGCCAGCTTTATCATTGGCCAGGGATGAAAAAGGACATTGCTCGATGGGTAGCAAAATGTCCAACGTGTCAATTAATTAAAGCGGAACAACAAGTACCGAGCGGGAAATTACAAAGTCTACCAATCCCCGAATGGAAGTGGGATCATATTACCATGGATTTCGTGATGGGTCTTCCAAGGACGCAAAGCGGTAAGGATGCTATTTGGGTGGTCGTGGATCGACTAACTAAATCGGCTCATTTCATTCTGATAAAGAAGACTTTTGATGTGAATCAGCTAGCAAGGATATATATTGCACAAATTGTGAAGTTGCATGGGGTTCCATCAAGTGTTGTTTCAGATCGAGATGGGAGATTCACCTCACGTCTTTGGCAGGCGTTTCAAAAAGAGTTAGGAACCAAATTGCGCATGAGCACCGCATATCATCCACAGACCGACGGACAATCTGAGAGGACTATAAGGACGCTTGAGGATCTATTACGAGCATGTGCGTTGGAGTGGCCTGGTAGTTGGGAGAATCATTTACCACTCGTTGAGTTTGCATACAACAATAGCTATCATGCTAGCATTGGGATGCCACCATATGAAGCTTTATACGGGCGACCATGTCGTACACCCTTGTGCTGGACTGAAGTGGGGGAGAGATCTATCTTCGGAGCAGAGATTGTCGAGGAGACTATGGAAAAGATAAGAATTGTTAAGATGAAGATGAAGACGGCTCAAGATCGTCAGAAGAGTTATGCTGATCTAAAAAGGAAGGATGTTGAGTTTAACGTTGGAGATATGGTGTATTTGCGAATTCAAGCGAGGCGAGGGAGATCATGTGGGAGTCGAGTGAACAAGCTATCACCAAGGTTTACGGGACCGTTTAGAGTGATTGAGCGAATTGGAGTAGTGGCCTATCGATTGGAGCTTCCCTCATCTTTAGAGGGAATACATGATGTGTTTCATGTATCATTGCTACGTAAGTGTCTATCAGTACCAGAGAAGATACTTGTTGAGCCACCAAAAACCTTGAGTAAGGACTTAACGTATAGAGAACGTCCAATACGCATTGTGGATCACCAAGTGAAACAATTGAGACGTAAGCAAATTCCGATGATTAAGGTTATGTGGGAACATCATGGCGTGGAAGGAGCTACATGGGAATTAGAGGAGGATATGGGACATGAGTATCCCGAGTTGTTTGAAGACGAGTTTTATGGTTCTTCTATTCACTGAATACAAATGTTGCCATAGGAATCAGAGATATAGAATTCGAGGACGAATTCCTTTGTAGTGGGGGAGAATTGTAAAGCCCATGAATTAATGAAGTCGGTACCACCGACTTCCACACGTGATTATATATATATATATATTAATAATCAAATTAGGGTTATCATTAAAAAATAAAAACACACCACGCCGTGTAGTGCTGCCGAAGGAAAAAAAAAGAAAGAAGAAGAAGAAGAAAAAAAAATAGGAGGAAGAAGAAATTGGAGGAGGATCTTCAATTTTCATCGCGTTCTTCGTGGGTGGATTTTTAATCGCGAGTGTGGTAAATCTCTAAGTAATTCGTTGTGATTATTCACTTAATTCGATATTTATATCATTGAAATTTATGGAATTGAATGGATCTATAATAGGGAAAATTGATCGTTGTTGTTGCTAGCCATATTAGCCAGAATCGTCGAATCGTCGGGAAGCTGAGGTGATGATTTTCTCCACCCTAATTTCGGATTTGTGATCGATTTATGGAAGAGATTATATTTTTAAAATGCGGCATGATCACGATAGAATTTATAGGATCATAATGGAAAAATGAGACGTTATAAGTGCAATTGGATTAAAACCCTAAATTTGTCGTATGAGAATTTATGATAAGTATATGAGCTGTATAAGTGACTAGAGATGATCTAGAGAACTGACGTGCGACCAAGTGTTGGGGTCGGAGAACGTCGATATTTGGGTTCGGTGTTTAAACCGAATGAATATCTTGTTAGTGTGCTCGATCGGGTGGTTTCACACTCGAACCTTCGGAAGAAGGCGTGTGCGAGCGCGTTGGTGAGAGTTGTCACGTGAGGAGTATCGGGTCGATGACGTTAGTATTGCGACACTTGGATCTGGGCCGGCGTCATACCGTGTTGGGGTTGTGGTAACCTTTCGAGCGACGGAGCGCTGTATGATACTGATAGCTGGGGTACGTTGTGACCTTGCGAGATTTTCAGTGTGTACTGATAGCTGGGGTACGTTGTGACCTTGCGAGATTTTCAGTGTGTACTGATAGCTGGGGTCCGTTGCGACCTTGCGAGATTTTCAGTATGCTAGGGTCTTTTGGACTTCGCGAGCATATGCCCGAGCTAGAGTCATGTGGACTCTGTGCGTTATGATCCAGTGTGGTACTAGTCTTAGATTTTAGATACTCAGTCGGGTTGGGTAGATTTATCTGTATATCTTTAGTTTAGACTTAGGATATATCATTATTTTATGATATTCAGTTCGAGCTGGAGAATACGTGGCACAGAGTACGTACAGGTATTGATCTCACTGAGTGCGTATGTCGTACTCACCCAATTTTTGGGCTGTCGTGGATGGACAGGATATGGCGAGGAGAAAAAGTAACGAGGTTGAGCAGCAACATGAAGGTTCACAGCGGACTGATGGGAGAGGCGTGCACGAGGTCTCGATGAGTTTTATTTTGCATTTCGTATTTATTATTTCATTACGTGACTCTGGTCTTTACGTATTTGTTTTGCTATTTGGTCCGGACCACTCTTATTTCAGAATAAATCATTTATATTTATTTTATAAATACGTTTGAGCGATGACACGTGTAGCCACTCCTAGTCCCGAGTTTGTTCCGGGATGGGGGTGTTACAAAAAGTGGATGAAATTGAGTGAAACCTAGTTAATATTAGATGAAATCGGATTGAAATTCGGTGAAATTAAGTGAATTCAAAATAAAATTGTGTGAAATAGAGTTAAAAATAGGTTAAAATTTTATAAAATGGGGTGAAATCGAGTTATAATTAGTTTGATATTCGGTGAAATCGAGTTAAAATCGGGTGGAACCAAATTTAAAAATTGAACGAGAGTTGAAATTTGTATTAAAATTGGGTAAAATAATGGTCAAAATCGGCTATTTGAATTGGATCGAATTTAGGTGAAATCGGATTGAAATTTGGACGGATTGAGAGAGTTATATGGTTTATATAATGAAAGGGTAAACGATTGAAATTGTCAGAAGAGAAAATCAAATAAATTTTGTAACTCGTCGGAGGAATATGATGTGTCGAATAGTTGAGAAAAATTGACTTAAAATAGAAAAGATGAAGTTGCTATAAACATTTTTTCTATATGAGAATTGGCTTGAATTATAATATCGAGGCACTCATGACAAATGCTATAAGAAAATAGTTAGGCCCATATGAAGTTCCAAATGTTAATCACATGACATGATTTGAAAAAAGTAAAGACAAAGTTAATTACAAAGAGGAATCAAAGCTTAATAAAGCTGATTAGCAGAAGATTATGCTAATTAGAAAATAACAAGATAAACAAATCTGCAAATTTGTTTCCTTGACGAGGATTACGACAACATTGAACAAATGAAGACATTTGTTCAATGCCCAAATCCAATCTCCAATCATAAATCAACTAATCATAACACACACACACATAGCAAAAATCAAATCATTCATCTTTTCCGACATGTTGCTTCAAAGCAACTCTCATGTCATCAAAACCATCACATCCATCCAAGAACTCACCGACCTTCCTCAGTTCCACGTCCATTGGATCGTCAATGAACGGCTTTATGGGCAAGGCGTTCTCAGGCTGAAGAGAATACGAATTCGGGTTATCATCTACGATCACCACGCGCCCCATGTCCCCTACCACGCGCCCTAGATCCTTCACAAGCCTCCCGTCCACTTCGGTGCATGCGTCTCTATAGAGGCGGTGAGATATTATGCACCGTCCTGGGTCTAAACGGTCCAGCACCAGGGACGCGTACTCCCGTAACCCCGCCGTAAACACCACCACCGTGTACTTCTCCCCGATCTTCTTCAAGAACTCGTCCACTCCTGGTCTTTTGATGACGAAGAATGTCATTATATGGCCGTCGATTATCGGTCTAACCACGAAATCGTACGGACCTTCTGGTCTTTCCATGGACGAATGGACCAGAGTCTCGTCTAGGTCTAAAACAATAGTCTTTTTCGAATCGTCGAATTTATTGTCGTTTTCGTCGATTAGTGAGAGTAACGCGTCGAAAGGGAGGGATTTAGGAAGAGGGTCGATGTGGGTTTTGAGGATTTGAAAACCCTTTGTGCTGCAATTGCTACGGCAGCTTAAGGAGTCGAGATCGGACAGACGGGAGAAGAGGCGGAGGAGGACGCGATGGAATTTATAGAAGGATTTGTTGATGGAAGCGATCACGATGGTCGCCGCCACTGGAGTACATCTCGGCTGCTGGTGGCTGTGACCTCTCCGGTGGTGGTTGTAGCGGCTGAGGTTGTTCCGGTGGATGCGCTTTAGCGGCTTCGTCGTCTTCTTCTTCATCTGCCTGGTCGCCATTGTTGAAGCTGAAAGGGAGAAGAGGGAATAAGAGTTTGAAGATGAGAGAGTGAAGGAGGGAGGGGTATTTAAAATTAGGTTCGGTGTAACGGTCATGAGGTGTTTTTAGGTTCGGAGCCGAAGCTAAAGTATGACTAGACAGGTTTCCGTTGTGTTATTACCGTTGAGTGATTCTATTTCAGTCGGAAAGTCTCACTGGATTTTCTTGTCACCAATTAAAGAATTATATCCCTACAAAATTTAGAACTTTCAATAATTGGGTAATCCTAAAATATTAAATATTTTAGATAATGCCACCACCTTAATCCAAAAATAAATAAGTAAATAAATATAACGTTTCACCGATTTTAAATCACACATCACGTGTTGCAATGACATTGTGAGATGCTATAGTTATATAGATATAAGTGTATATCCATTTTTTTCAATATATTTCTGGTTGATTGAGTTCAAATTTATACATTCGTTATCTGTATTCAATACACCGTCATCCATATTTTGGATTTTAGATCACAAAATAATTGAGAAATAATAACTATATTTAATAAAATTTAACAAAAAATAAATAATATAAAAAGAATGGAACAAAGTCTATATTATTCTGTAATAAAACTAATGAACTATAATTGTAATCTACCAAAAAAAAAACGAGAAACAACAATTATAATATGCTAAATCTTAGTTAATTATTTAAAATGAAGTGAATCAAATACATAAAATGCAACAATTGTTATAAAAGTTTAATTGGTTCATATATAGTACCTAGATTGACAAATTGACGTTTAATTGGTTTTCAGATGTTTTTTTAATTTAACATATATAAAACATAATTTTTAAAATTATAAAACAACAATTAAATTCAATCCACAAAATATATGATATAATTAATAAAATATAATTATATGATTTATCACTTCTAAAATTTAAGTTTTATTTATTATTTATATAATTAATGTCTATATTTTATGTATTTTTTCATTTAGACGAGGAGTTTTAGAATTCTAATATGATTTGATTCATTTTACACCTATGTTAGATTTTAACATTTATATTGTTTGAAATTCTTGGAATCAAATATTTTCAAAAGCAAATCAAAAGTGAAAGAATATATATAGGATATTTGAATCGTAGTATAACGAACCTTTAAATGTTAGGTAACAAAATTAAATGTTAAATAAATGATGCGTAATATAATTCAACGAAGAGAACAAAAAAAAAAGTCTTTGTCTGCCACTCTTCCATTAAAATTCTTTTCAAAACATCCAAATTTCACAAAGTATAACCTAGGTGTTGTCGTTGTATTAATATAATTATATATATAATTTCTATTTATTTCTGTTTATATAATCTATAAATGCACTTTAAATAGGAAGTAGGGTCGAATACAAAAGAGTTGGTATTAATTAAATTTAAATATAGGAGCTTCTTTTAATTCGTTTAATCTTCATTCATACTTTTGTCAAATTATGTGTCTAAGTGGACGTTTCTCTAAATTTTTACAAACAAAATTACCTTTTGTTAGCATTGTCTATGTAACTATTTGTCACCATTTTATTAATTATTCAATTATAAATATTTTTAAAGAATTTTTATATTTTACAAATTATTACTTTTTATGATGAAAAAATAATTATTAATATAACTCAAATTTAATATAAAAAATCATTTTGACTATTTTGAGTTATATATATATACATATATATCATATATCATTTCATTCCATATAAATTCATAATTTATATAATAATTAATCAAATATAACACAACATAATATTTTTTATCGAACATAAATTCGATCTCGAAGCTTTGCAACATAATTAAAATTCATCATTCGAATATTGAAACGAAATTGAATAGTATATCGAGTGATCGATAGTATATAAAAAAATCTCACACAATTATATATTTAAAATTGTAATAATGTGTTCAAGATATATATATATATATATTTATTTGTTTGTTAAATAGATTCGTACATAGTTAACTTTTCTAAATGCAAATATATCAAGGTTCAAGAAATCGGTCTAGACGGTCGTCCGCTGGTCAGACGCCCCGATTTCCTGCAAATCGGTGGTTTTGGACGAAGGGGAGGCTTAGGCGGCCGATTAGACGCTCGACGGTCGCCTAGACGACCTTTATTTTTTTATAAATTAAATAAAATGACGTCGTTTTGGTCTTTTGAAAAGAAAAAAAATCAAAACCCTAACATGTATTGCGTTCTCCTTTGTCGACCACCGATCACCCTGTAATTAGGAATGATTTTCTTATTGATTGATTATCCTTGAGATTACATATTTAAGCTAATTTAGATGAGACAAATAAGGAAACAAATAACAAGACAATAATATTCAAAAATATCTATGGTCTTGTATACTAACTAACACTCCCCCGCAGTCGAAGCGGAGGCTGGGGTGACGCAGAGACTGGATGTGAACTCGCGGAATAGGACAGCAGGGAGTCCTTTGGTGAAGATATCCGCGAATTGGCGTGAGGAGGGGACATGGAACACTCGAACAGATCCGAGGGCCACCTTCTCGCGGACGAAGTGGATGTCGATCTCAATATGTTTTGTGCGTTGGTGTTGCACGGGATTGTTGGAGAGGTAGACAGCGGAGATATTGTCACAATAGACCACTGTGGCCGTAGCAAGAGGACAATGTAGCTCCGTTAGAAGGTTGCGTAGCCAGCACGTCTCGGCCACGGCATTTGCCACGGCCCTGTATTCGGCTTCTGCACTTGATCGGGATACCGTCGGTTGTCGTTTGGATGACCAGGAGATTAGGTTATCCCCTAGAAACACGCAGTACCCGGACGTTGAGCGTCGTCCATCAGAGCAGCCCGCCCAATCTGCATCGGAATAAGCCGTAAGGCCATGAGTGTGAGACGGACGAACCTGTAGACCGTAGGTCGTAGTTCCTTTGACGTAGCGTAGTACCCGTTTCATGGCGTGTAAGTGAGGTTCACGCGGATCATGAAGAAAAAGGCACAATTGTTGGACTGCATATTGAATCTCCGGGCGTGTGATGGTGAGGTATTGTAGGGCTCCTACAATGCTGCGATAATGGGACGGATCATGAATGGGTGGACCGCAATCTGCCGTGAGCTTAGATTTGGTGTCGCATGGTGTGGCGGTAGGGTGGCATGAGGCCATGCCCGCTCGTTCCAAAATGCTTTCGGCATATGTCTTTTGATGGAGAAAAAGTCCCTTCGATGTACGTTCCGCGGTGATGCCGAGAAAATGGTGCAATTCTCCAAGGTCGGACATTGCAAATTCGGCTTTGAGGGAGGCAATGATGTGTTGAAGGAGCTCTTTAGTGGATGCCGTGAGGATGATATCATCCACGTATAGGAGGAGCATGGCTTGTGTTGTGCCCCGTCGGAGAATGTACAAGGAGGAATCACACCGGCTTTGATTGAAACCAAGCCGTGAGGCATAGTCCGTGAACCGCATGTTCCATGCGCGGGGTGCTTGTTTGAGCCCGTAAAGTGACCTATTTAACCTGCACACATGATTCGGATGGGATGAGTGTCGAAATCCGGGGGGTTGGAACATATATACCGTCTCCTTGAGGTTGCCATGAAGGAATGCATTTTTGACGTCAAGTTGATGAACCGGCCAATTTCGAGAGACGCAAATGCTAAGGACCGTGCGAATGGTGGCCGGTTTTACAACCGGGCTGAATGTCTCTTCGCAGTCAATACCGAGTTGTTGTGATTTTCCATTGGCCACTAGCCTTGCTTTGTAGCGTGCTAAGGTCCCATCTGCATTAAACTTGTGACGGAACAACCACATCGAGCGAACAACGTTAACCCCGTGGGGACGAGGAACCAAGTCCCAAGTACCACTTTTAATAAGAGCATCAAATTCATCTTGCATTGCACTACGCCAAAATGGATCCTCGAGGGCTTTAATATGTGAGGTAGGTACGGGGGATATCGTGGAAGTGTTTAGGCTTAGGACTTGGTTAGGTGAGGAAACCCTAGTTTGGCTACGTGTGGTCATGGAATGAGAGCGTGGTCGGGACTCGTTTGGTTGGGCCGTGGGTTCTTGTGGTACTTGACATTGGCTTCGTGTGGTCATTGGATGGTTTCGGGTGCGGGGTTCATTTGGTGTGGTCTCGGTCTCAAAATCGTGGGGTGGTGTGACATCGGTAAGGGTGGATTCCGTGGATTGTTTAAGTAGGGAATGTAGTATAGGAGAATGGTCGTTTGTGTGGTCTAGGAAGTTGTAGTTGGTAGAGGGTATAATGCGGTTTGTGGCAAAGGGGAAAGTGTTCTCGTCGAAGATCACATGTCGGGATATTATGATTCGTCGGGTTTGAAGATCAAGACACCTATAACCCTTGTGGTTGGTTGGGTACCCTAGGAAAACACATGGTGTGGACCGTGGGGATAATTTGTGAGTTGTGGTAGCAATGGTATTTGGGTAGCAAAGACAGCCGAAGACTCTTAAGTGGGAGTAGGGGGCGGCTTTTTGGTGAAGTTTGGAGTACGGGATTTGGTGGTTTATGGCTACGGATGGGAGAAGGTTAATAAGATGGGCAGCCACATTTAGTGCCTCTACCCAAAATTCCGAAGGCATGTGGGCATGGAATAGTAGGGTTCGGATGATGTTGTTTATGGTTCGGATCATACGCTCGGCCTTACCGTTTTGTTGGGATGTTTGAGGGCAAGAAAATCGAAGAATAATGCCGTTAGTGTCAAAGAATGACCGTAGGGCATTATTGTCGAATTCTCCCCCGTGGTCACATTGGAATTGTTTGATTTTTGTCCCGAATTGGTTTGTAACGTAATTGGAGAAATGGATAAGTTTTCCAAAAACGTCACTTTTTCGACGAAGGGGGTAAATCCAAACAAAATGAGTAAATTGGTCAAGGAAGAGGACGTAATACTTGATCCCACTAATGCTAGCAATAGGTGATGTCCAAACATCGGAGTGTATGATTTCAAAGGGAAAAGTGGCTAACGTTGAAGATTTATTAAACGGTAATCTAACGTGTTTTCCAAGTTGACACGCACGACAAAGAGTTTGTGCGTTGTCTTTATTACAATCAAAGAGATTTGAAGAAAGCAAAGAACGAAAACTAGAATCCCCGGGGTGGCCAAGGCGGTGATGCCAAGTTGTCCCCGAGGTGATGAGAGCATGATCATGAGGTGGTGGCCGGGCGCGTGACAAGGGTGGAAGAAGGGGATAGAGTGGTCCCGAGCTCTCACATCGGAGAAGACGTGTTTGCGTCGGAATGTCCTTCACAGAAAAACCAAAAGGATCAAACTCAACCGAACAATTGTTATCACGGGTAAATTGCCTAACGGATATAAGGTTTTTGACAATGGATGGGACGACGAGAACATGGGGTAGGTTAAATTTTCGGTTAGGTGTAGGGATGGTTGTTTGACCGGTTTCCGTAACGGGAATAGGGGATCCATTTCCAACGTAAACAATGGGTTTGATGTTCGAATTAAAAATGGTCTCGAGTGTACCTGATTGCGACGTCAAATGAGCGGTTGCTCCGGTGTCCATATACCACGAATCGTCGTTGGATTGTTGTAGATTGACCGCGTTGAATGCTTGAATTAGGCCGGGAGGAAGATTTGCGGATGAAGTGCTCGCGGCCGCGGAGTTTGAGGCACTCGGTGCTTGCATTAGGAGAGCCGCGTTTGCATGGGAGGGCGGCTGCGGATGTGAGGAGGTGACCGGTGCTTGTGTCCA